>RXON01000041.1:0-116508 GCA_009667805.1 Leptobrachium leishanense
TGAGAATGTGGCCGTGGTTTTTAGCCGTTAGGAGGTCATTGGTGACTTTGGTGAGGGCAGTTCAGTTGAGTGTAGGGGATGGAAGCTGAGTGCAGGGGTCAAGTAGGGAATTAGAGGAAGGAAGAGGTGGTTTGAATTTTTTTCCCAAGAGATTAGAGGTAAACGGAAGCAGAGATTGGAGAGAGATAGGTTGAAGATGTGTGTGAGAGCAGGGGTGAGGGAGGAGGAAGAAAGTGGCGGTATTAGATGTGAGGGAATGGGGGTCGCTGGGCATTCGGTGAGATGTGAGGAGGACAGTAAGGAATGGACTTACTCCTCAGTGGCTGGGAGGAAGCGGAGCACACACACCAAGTCAGATGCCTCGGCTGCCCACAGACCGTACTTGTGGCATTTCTGCATGCAGCAGTGAATTCTGGGTAGGGATATGCAAACCAAGTCACTTTTTTGCCTCTTACGACAGATGCCGTCATGCCAGCATGGTGCCAGGCTCTTGGGTTTACGGAGAGGATTTCTCTGTCAATTTGCAGCAGTGCGGAGGATTAACCGTCTCATGCTGGTCAGTCTGTCCATCGAGAGATGAGAAGAGCATGATTTTAAAGCAGAGCTGTCAAACTCTACCCCCCCCCCGATGCGTCTGAACCACAGAGACAAAACTTTCAATAGAAAGTCCCTTTAAATGAAATACTAAAACGCTCGGCCCGGCGGGGTATGTGTAGAGCGTCTGGCACGGTGCCCCGGGGGTATTGTGTAGAGCGTGCGGCAAGTGCCCGGGAGGAGCGGCAGAGGGTGGGGGGGGGGAGGTTGTTTGCAGATTTTCACTTTCGTTTCTGCAGAATATTGAACCAGATGATTCCAGTGAAGCCCCTCCCCCTCCTGTACAGCGTGAGCGTTCCCTGTTAGCAGCAAGACACGCTTAGAGGGAGCAAAGCATACAGGGCCTGTATACACTGCGCACAGCGCTGCACCTCTACACGCAGGTTATAGGGGGGGGAGCTGTACCTCTACATGCAGGTTATAGGGGGGGGAGCTGTACCTCTACACGCAGGTTATAGGGAGGGAGCTGCACCTCTACACGCAGGTTATAGGGGGGGAGCTTGTACCTCTACACGCAGGTTATGGGGGGAGGGAGCTGCACCTTACACGCAGTTTATAGGGAGGGAGCTGTACCTCTACACGCAGGTTATAGGGGGGGGGAGCTGCACCTCTACACGCAGGTTATAGGGGGGGGGGCGCTGCACCTCTACACGCAGGTTATAGGGGGGGGGGAGTGTACCTCTACACGCAGGTTATAGGGGGGGGGAGCTGCACCTCTACACGCAGGTTATAGGGGGGGGAGCTGCACCTCTACACGCAGGTTATAGGGGGAGCTGTACCTCTACACGCAGGTTATAGGGGGGGAGCTGTACCTCTACACGCAGGTTATAGGGGGGAGCTGTACCTCTACACGCAGGTTATAGGGGGGAGCTGTACCTCTACACGCAGGTTATAGGGGGGGGGCTGTACCTCTAAACGCAGGTTATAGGGGGGAGCTGTACCTCTACACGCAGGTTATAGGGGGGAGCTGTACTCTACACACGCAGGTTATAGGGGGGAGCTGTACCTCTACACGCAGGTTATAGGGGGGGGGCTGTACCTCTACACGCAGGTTATAGGGGGGGCTGTACCTCTACACGCAGGTTATAGGGGGGGCTGTACCTCTACACGCAGGTTATAGGGGGGGGAGCTGTACCTCTACACGCAGGTTATAGGGGGGGGAGCTGTACCTCTACACGCAGGTTATAGGGGGGGGGAGCTGTACCTCTACACGCAGGTTATGGGGGGGGGAGCTGTACCTCTACACGCAGGTTATAAGGGGGGGGGAGAGCTGTACCTCTACACGCAGGTTATAGGGGGGAGCTGTACCTCTACACGCAGGTTATAGGGGGGGGAGCTGTACCTCTACACGCAGGTTAATAGGGGGGGGGAGAGCTGTACCTCTACACGCAGGTTATAGGGGGGGAGCTGTACCTCTACACGCAGGTTATAGGGGGGGGAGCTGTACCTCTACACGCAGGCTATAGAGGGGGGGGCTGTACCTCTACACGCAGGTTATAGGGGGCTGGTACCTCTACACGCAGGTTATAGGGGGGGGAGCTGTACTCTACACGCAGGTTATAGGGGGGGGAGCTGTACCTCTACACGCAGGTTATAGGGGGGGAGCTGTACCTCTACACGCAGGTTATAGGGGGGGGGAGCTGTACTCTACACGCAGGTTATAGGGGGGGGCTGTACCTCTACACGCAGGTTATAGGGGGGGGCTGTACTCTACACGCAGGTTATAGGGGGGGAGCTGTACCTCTACACGCAGGTTATAGGGGGGGGGAGCTGTACCTCTACACGCAGGTTATAGGGGGGGGGGAGCTGTACCTCTACACGCAGGTTATAAGGGGGGGAGCTGTACCTCTACACGCAGGTTATAGGGGGGGGGCTGAGCTGTACCTCTACACGCAGGTTATAAGGGGGGGGAGCTGTACCTCTACACGCAGGTTAAGGGGGGGGGGAGCTGTACCTCTACACGCAGGTTACAGGGGGGGGGGAGCTGTACCTCTACACGCAGGTTATAGGGGGGGGGGAGCTGTACCTCTACACGCAGGTTATAGGGGGGGGGCTGTACCTCTACACGCAGGTTATAGGGGGGGGCTGTACTCTAACGCCAGGTTATAGGGGGGAGCTGTACCTCTACACGCAGTTTATAGGGGGGGGGGAGCTGTACCTCTACACGCAGGTTATAGGGGGGGGATGTACCTCTACACGCAGGTTATAGGGGGGGGAGAGTGTACCTCTACACGCAGGTTATAGGGGGGGGCTGTACCATTATAAATGCAGGTTATAGGGGGGGCTGTACCTCTACACAGGGTTATAGGGGGGGGAGCTGTACCTCTACAACGCAGGTTATAGGGGGGGGGCTGTACCTCTACACGCAGGTTATAGGGGGGCTGTACCTCTACACGCAGGTTATAGGGGGGGCTGTACCTCTACACGCAGGTTATAGGGGGGGGTGTACCTCTACACGCAGGTTATAGGGGGGGGGATGTACCTCTACACGCAGGTTATAGGGGGGGGGATGTACCTCTACACGCAGGTTATAGGGGGGGGGATGTACCTCTACACGCAGGTTATAGGGGGGAGCTGTACCGCTATACACAGGTTACTGGAGGCGCTGTACCTATATGCTGCCGCTGTAGATCCCTCCGCTCGGTCAGTCCGTTATAATGTAGTCCCGCCAGAGCTGAGCACCCGGCAAAAAGTTATACAAGCCACGCCTCTAACACGTGACCAAGCAAACTGGCTCACCTGGGCTGTTGCCGTCATTGTTGTTAGTTTTTAAGCTCGCCCATTGGCCATCGTCCTAGCCAATCAGCTTCCTGCTACTTTTAAATCTGCCAGCAGAGGGAAGCACCGAGCCTGAGGCGTTACTCCATTACAGCAGCTATGGCACTGAACGCTATGGCTGTGACTATTAAAGCTAAAGAGCAGAGGATTGCTGAATGAAAGGTGCTGCCTCTGTAATATCCAGCGTCAGCCGCGGCGTGTGTGATACGGCTATGAATGAAAGGTGCTGCCTCTGTGATATCCAGCGTCAGCCGCGGCGTGTGTGATACGGCTATGAATGAAAGGTGCTGCCTCTGTATATCAGCGTCACCGCGGCGTGTGTGATACGGCTATAATGAAAAGGGTGCTGCCTCTGTAATATCCAGCGTCAGCCGCGGGTGTGTGATACGGCTATGAATGAAAGGTGCTGCTTTGTATCCAGCGTCAGCCGCGGCGTGTGTGATACGGCTATGAATGAAAGGTGCTGCCTCTGTAATATCCAGCGTCAGCCGCGGCGTGTGGTGATATGGCTATGAATGAAAGGTGCTGCCTCTGTGATATCCAGTGTCAGCCGCGGCGTGTGTGATACGGCTATGAATGAAAGGTGCTGCCTCTGTAATATCCAGCGTCAGCCGCGGCGTGTGTGATAACGGCTTATGAATGAAAGGTGCTGCCTCTGTGATATCCAGCGTCAGCCGCGGGTGTGTGATACGGCTATGAATGAAAGGTGCTGCCTCTGTGATATCCAGCGTCAGCCGCGGCGTGTGTGTGATACGGCTATGAATGAAAGGTGCTGCCTCTGTATATCCAGCGTCAGCCGCGGCGTGTGTGATACGGCTATGAATGAAAGGTGCTGCCTCTGTGATATCAGCGTCAGCCGCGGCGTGTGTGTGATACGGCTATGAATGAAAGGTGCTGCCTCTGTATATCCAGCGTCAGCCGCGGGTGTGTGATACGGCTATGAATGAAAGGTGCTGCCTCTGTGATATCCAGTGTCAGCCGCGGCGTGTGTGATAGAAGGCTATGAATGAAAGGTGCTGCCTCTGTGATATCCAGCGTCGCGCCGGGTGTGGTGATACGGCTATGAATGAAAGGTGCTGCCTCTGTGATATCCAGTGTCAGCCGCGGCGTGTGTGATACGGCTATGAATGAAAGGTGCTGCCTCTGTGATATCCAGTGTCAGCCGCGGCGTGTGTGATACGGCTATGAATGAAAGGTGCTACCTCTGTGATATCCAGCGTCAGCCGCGGCGTGTGTGATACGGCTATGAATGAATGAAAGGTGCTGCCTCTGTAATATCCAGTGTCAGCCGCGGCGTGTGTGATACGGCTATGAATGAAAGGTGTGCCTCTGTGATATCCACGTCAGCCGCGGCGTGTGTGATACGGCTATGAATGAAAGTGTGCTCTTCTGTAATATCCAGTGTCAGCCGCGGCGTGTGTGATACGGCTATGAATGAAAGGTGCTGCCTCTGTGATATCCAGCGTCAGCCGCAGCGGTGTGTGATACGGCTATGAATGAAAGGTGCTGCCTTGTGATATTCAGTGTCAGCCGCGGCGTGTGTGATACGGCTATGAATGAAAGGTGCTGCTCTGTTGATATCCAGCGTCAGCCGCGGCGTGTGTGATACGGCTATGAATGAAAGGTGCTGCCTCTGTAATATCCAGCGTCAGCCGCAGGTTGTGTGATACGGCTATGAATGAAAGGTGCTGCCTCTGTGATATCCAGTGTCAGCCGCGGCGTGTGTGATACGGCTATGAATGAAAGGTGCTGCCTCTGTGATATAGCGTGCAGCCGCGGCGTGTGTGATACGGCTATGAATGAAAGGTGCTGCCTCTGTGATATCCAGTGTCAGCCGCGGCGTGTGTGATACGGCTATGAATGAAAGGTGCTGCCTCTGTGATATATATCGTGTCAGCGGCGTGTGTGATACGGCTATGAATGAAAGGTGCTGCCTCTGTGATATCCAGCGTCAGCCGCGGCGTGTGTGATACGGCTATGAATGAAAGGTGCTGCCTCTGTGATATCCAGTGTCAGCCGCGGCGTGTGTGATACGGCTATGAATGAAAGGTGCTGCCTCTGTGATATCCAGCGTCAGCCGCGGCGTGTGTGATACGGCTATGAATGAAAGGTGCTGCCTCTGTAATATCCAGTGTCAGCCGCGGCGTGTGTGATACGGCTATGAATGAAAGGTGCTGCCTCTGTGATATCCAGCGTCAGCCGCGGCGTGTGTGATACGGCTATGAATGAAAGGTGCTGCCTCTGGAATATCCAGCGTCAGCCGCGGCGTGTGTGATACGGCTATGAATGAAAGGTGCTGCCTCTGGAATATCCAGCGTCAGGCCGGCGTGTGTGATACGGCTATGAATGAAAGGTGCTGCCTCTGTGATATCCAGCGTCAGCCGCGGCGTGTGTGATACGGCTATGAATGAAAGGTGCTGCCTCTGTAATATCCAGCGTCAGCCGCGGGTGTGTGTGATACGGCTATGAATGAAAGGTGCTGCCTCTGTGATATCCAGCGTCAGCCGCGGCGTGTGTGATACGGCTATGAATGAAAGGTGCTGCCTCTGTAATATCCAGTGTCAGCCGCGGCGTGTGTGATACGGCTATGAATGAAAGGTGCTGCCTCTGTAATATCCAGTGTCAGCCGCGGCGTGTGTGATACGGCTATGAATGAAAGGTGCTGCCTCTGTGATATCCAGCGTCAGCCGCGGCGTGTGTGATACGGCTATGAATGAAAGGTGCTGCCTCTGTGATATCCAGCGTCAGCCGCGGCGTGTGTGATACGGCTATGAATGAAAGGTGCTGCCTCTGTGATATCCAGTGTCAGCCGCGGCGTGTGTGATACGGCTATGAATGAAAGGTGCTGCCTCTGTAATATCCAGTGTCAGCCGCGGCGTGTGTGATACGGCTATGAATGAAAGGTGCTGCCTCTGTGATATCCAGCGTCAGCCGCGGCGTGTGTGATACGGCTATGAATGAAAGGTGCTGCCTCTGTGATATCCAGTGTCAGCCGCGGCGTGTGTGATACGGCTATGAATGAAAGGTGCTGCCTCTGTAATATCCAGTGTCAGCCGCGGCGTGTGTGATACGGCTATGAATGAAAGGTGCTGCCTCTGTAATATCCAGCGTCAGCCGCGGCGTGTGTGATACGGCTATGAATGAAAGGTGCTGCCTGTGATATCCAGCGTCAGCCGCGGCGTGTGTGATACGGCTATGAATGAAAGGTGCTGCCTCTGTGATATCCAGCGTCAGCCGCGGCGTGTGTGATACGGCTATGAATGAAAGGTGCCTCTGTGATATCCAGCGTCAGCCGCGGCGTGTGGATACGGCTATGAATGAAAGGTGCTGCCTCTGTAATATCCAGCGTCAGCCGCGGCGTGTGTGATACGGCTATGAATGAAAGGTGCTGCCTCTGTAATATCCAGTGTCAGCCGCGCGTGTGTGATACGGCTATGAATGAAAGGTGCTGCCTCTGTGATATCCAGCGTCAGCCGCGGCGTGTGTGATACGGCTATGAATGAAAGGTGCTGCCTCTGTGATATCCAGTGTCAGCCGCGGCGTGTGTGATACGGCTATGAATGAAAGGTGCTGCCTCTGTGATATCCAGCGTCAGCCGCGGCGTGTGTGATACGGCTATGAATGAAAGGTGCTGCCTCTGTGATATCCAGTGTCAGCCGCAGCGTGTGTGATACGGCTATGAATGAAAGGTGCTGCCTCTGTGATATCCAGCGTCAGCCGCGGCGTGTGTGATACGGCTATGAATGAAAGTGCTGCCTCTGTAATATCCAGTGTCAGCCGCGGCGTGTGTGATACGGCTATGAATGAAAGGTGCTGCCTCTGTGATATCCAGCGTCAGCCGGCGTGTGTGATACGGCTATGAATGAAAGGTGCTGCCTCTGTAATATCATCCCGTCAGCCGCGGCGTGTGTGATACGGCTATGAATGAAAGGTGCTGCCTCTGTGATATCCAGCGTCAGCCGCAGCGTGTGTGATACGGCTATGAATGAAAGGTGCTGCCTCTGTGATATCCAGTGTCAGCCGCGGCGTGTGTGATACGGCTATGAATGAAAGGTGCTGCCTCTGTGATATCCAGTGTCAGCCGCGGCGTGTGTGATACGGCTATGAATGAAAGGTGCTGCCTCTGTAATATCCAGTGTCAGCCGCAGCGTGTGTGATACGGCTATGAATGAAAGGTGCTGCCTCTGTGATATCCAGTGTCAGCCGCGGCGTGTGTGATACGGCTATGAATGAAAGGTGCTGCCTCTGTAATATCCAGCGTCAGCCGTGGCGTGTGTGATACGGCTATGAATGAAAGGTGCTGCCTCTGTGATATCCAGTGTCAGTCGCGGCGTGTGTGATACGGCTATGAATGAAAGGTGCTGCTCTGTCATATCCAGTGTCAGCCGGCGTGTGTGTGATACGGCTATGAATGAAAGGTGCTGCCTCTGTAATATCCAGTGTCAGCCGCGGCGTGTGTGATACGGCTATGAATGAAAGGTGCTGCCTCTGTAATATCCAGTGTCAGCCGCGGCGTGTGTGATACGGCTATGAATGAAAGGTGCTGCCTCTGATATCCAGCGTCAGCCGCGGCGTGTGTGATACGGCTAATGAAATGAAAGTGCTGCCTCTGATATCCAGCGTCAGCCGCGGCGTGTGTGATACGGCTATGAATGAAAGGTGCTGCCTCTGTAATATCCAGCGTCAGCCGCGGCGTGTGTGATATACGGCTATGAAGGTGCTGCCTCTGTAATATCCAGCGTCAGCCGCGGCGTGTGTGATACGGCTATGAATGAAAGGTGCTGCCTCTGTGATATCCAGCGTCAGCCGCGGCGTGTGTGATACGGCTATGAATGAAAGGTGCTGCCTCTGTAATATCCAGCGTCAGCCGCGGCGTGTGTGATACGGCTATGAATGAAAGGTGCTGCCTCTGTAATATCCAGTGTCAGCCGCGCGGCGTGTGTGATACGGCTATGAATGAAAGGTGCTGCCTCTGTAATATCTAGCGTCAGCCGCGGCGTGTGTGATACGGCTAGGAATGAAAGGTGCTGCCTCTGTGATATCCAGCGTCAGCCGCGGCGTGTGTGATACGGCTATGAATGAAAGGTGCTGCCTCCTGTGATATCCAGTGTCAGCCGCGGCGTGTGTGATACGGCTATGAATGAAAGGTGCTGCCTCTGTCATATCCAGTGTCAGCCGCGGCGTGTGTGATACGGCTATGAATGAAAGGTGCTGCCTCTGTGATATCCAGCGTCAGCCGCGGCGTGTGTGATACGGCTATGAATGAAAGGTGCTGCCTCTGTGATATCCAGCGTCAGCCGCGGCGTGTGTGATACGGCTATGAATGAAAGGTGCTGCCTCTGTAATATCCAGCGTCAGCCGCGGCGTGTGTGATACGGCTATGAATGAAAGGTGCTGCCTCTGTGATATCCAGCGTCAGCCGCGGCGTGTGTGATACGGCTATGAATGAAAGGTGCTGCCTCTGTAATATCCAGTGTCAGCCGCGGCGTGTGTGATACGGCTATGAATGAAAGGTGCTGCCTCTGTAATATCCAGCGTCAGCCGCAGCGTGTGTGATACGGCTATGAATGAAAGGTGCTGCCTCTGTGATATCCAGTGTCAGCCGCGGCGTGTGTGATACGGCTATGAATGAAAGGTGCTGCCTCTGTAATATCCAGTGTCAGCCGCGGCGTGTGTGATACGGCTATGAATGAAAGGTGCTGCCTCTGTAATATCCAGCGTCAGCCGCAGCGTGTGTGATACGGCTATGAATGAAAGGTGCTGCCTCTGTGATATCCAGCGTCAGCCGCGGCGTGTGTGATACGGCTATGAATGAAAGGTGCTGCCTCTGTGATATCCAGTGTCAGCCGCGGCGTGTGTGATACGGCTATGAATGAAAGGTGCTGCCTCTGTGATATCCAGCGTCAGCCGCGGCGTGTGTGATACGGCTATGAATGAAAGGTGCTGCCTCTGTGATATCCAGTGTCAGCCGCGGCGTGTGTGATACGGCTATGAATGAAAGGTGCTGCCTCTGTGATATCCAGCAGCCGCGGCGTGTGTGATACGGCTATGAATGAAAGGTGCTGCCTCTGTGATATCCAGCGTCAGCCGCGGCGTGTGTGATACGGCTATGAATGAAAGGTGCTGCCTCTGTGATATCCAGTGTCAGCCGCGGCGTGTGTGATACGGCTATGAATGAAAGGTGCTGCCTCTGTGATATCCAGTGTCAGCCGCGGCGTGTGTGATACGGCTATGAATGAAAGGTGCTGCCTCTGTGATATCCAGCGTCAGCCGCGGCGTGTGTGATACGGCTATGAATGAAAGGTGCTGCCTCTTAATATCCAGTGTCAGCCGCGGCGTGTGTGATACGGCTATGAATGAAAGGTGCTGCTCTGTGATATCCAGTGTCAGCCGCGGCGTGTGTGATACGGCTATGAATGAAAGGTGCTGCCTCTGTAATATCCAGCGTCAGCCGCGGCGTGTGTGATACGGCTATGAATGAAAGGTGCTGCCTCTGTGATATCCAGTGTCAGCCGCGGCGTGTGTGATACGGCTATGAATGAAAGGTGCTGCCTCTGTAATATCCAGTGTCAGCCGCGGCGTGTGTGATACGGCTATGAATGAAAGGTGCTGCCTCTGTGATATCCAGCGTCAGCCGCGGCGTGTGTGATACGGCTATGAATGAAAGGTGCTGCCTCTGTGATATCCAGCGTCAGCCGCGGCGTGTGTGATACGGCTATGAATGAAAGGTGCTGCCTCTGTGATATCCAGCGTCAGCCGCGGCGTGTGTGATACGGCTATGAATGAAAGGTGCTGCCTCTGTGATATCCAGCGTCAGCCGCGGCGTGTGTGATACGGCTATGAATGAAAGGTGCTGCCTCTGTGATATCCAGTGTCAGCCGCGGCGTGTGTGATACGGCTATGAATGAAAGGTGCTGCCTCTGTGATATCCAGCGTCAGCCGCGCGTGTGTGATACGGCTATGAATGAAAGGTGCTGCCTCTGTAATATCCAGCGTCAGCCGCGGCGTGTGTGATACGGCTATGAATGAAAGGTGCTGCCTCTGTGATATCCAGCGTCAGCCGCGGCGTGTGTGATACGGCTATGAATGAAAGGTGCTGCCTCTGTGATATCCAGCGTCAGCCGCGGCGTGTGTGATACGGCTATGAATGAAAGGTGCTGCCTCTGTAATATCCAGCGTCAGCCGCGGCGTGTGTGATACGGCTATGAATGAAAGGTGCTGCCTCTGTAATATCCAGCGTCAGCCGCGGCGTGTGTGATACGGCTATGAATGAAAGGTGCTGCCTCTGTGATATCCAGTGTCAGCCGCGGCGTGTGTGATACGGCTATGAATGAAAGGTGCTGCCTCTGTGATATCCAGCGTCAGCCGCGGCGTGTGTGATACGGCTATGAATGAAAGGTGCTGCCTCTGTGATATCCAGTGTCAGCCGCGGCGTGTGTGATACGGCTATGAATGAAAGGTGCTGCCTCTGTCATATCCAGTGTCAGCCGCGGCGTGTGTGATACGGCTATGAATGAAAGGTGCTGCCTCTGTAATATCCAGCGTCAGCCGCGGCGTGTGTGATACGGCTATGAATGAAAGGTGCTGCCTCTGTGATATCCAGCGTCAGCCGCGGCGTGTGTGATACGGCTATGAATGAAAGGTGCTGCCTCTGTGATATCCAGCGTCAGCCGCGGCGTGTGTGATACGGCTATGAATGAAAGGTGCTGCCTCTGTGATATCCAGCGTCAGCCGCGGCGTGTGTGATACGGCTATGAATGAAGGTGCTGCCTCTGTGATATCCAGCGTCAGCCGCGGCGTGTGTGATACGGCTATGAATGAAAGGTGCTGCCTCTGTAATATCCAGCGTCAGCCGCAGCGTGTGTGATACGGCTATGAATGAAAGGTGCTGCCTCTGTGATATCCAGCGTCAGCCGCGTGTGTGTGATACGGCTATGAATGAAAGGTGCTGCCTCTGTAATATCCAGTGTCAGCCGCGGCGTGTGTGATACGGCTATGAATGAAAGGTGCTGCCTCTGTGATATCCAGTGTCAGCCGCGGCGTGTGTGATACGGCTATGAATGAAAGGTGCTGCCTCTGTGATATCCAGTGTCAGCCGCGGCGTGTGTGATACGGCTATGAATGAAAGGTGCTGCCTCTGTAATATCCAGCGTCAGCCGCAGCGTGTGTGATACGGCTATGAATGAAAGGTGCTGCCTCTGTGATATCCAGTGTCAGCCGCGGCGTGTGTGATACGGCTATGAATGAAAGGTGCTGCCTCTGTAATATCCAGCGTCAGCCGCGGCGTGTGTGATACGGCTATGAATGAAAGGTGCTGCCTCTGTGATATCCAGCGTCAGCCGCGGCGTGTGTGATACGGCTATGAATGAAAGGTGCTGCCTCTGTAATATCCAGCGTCAGCCGCGGCGTGTGTGATACGGCTATGAATGAAAGGTGCTGCCTCTGTAATATCCAGCGTCAGCCGCGGCGTGTGTGATACGGCTATGAATGAAAGGTGCTGCCTCTGTGATATGTGTCAGCCGCGGCGTGTGTGATACGGCTATGAATGAAAGGTGCTGCCTCTGTGATATCCAGCGTCAGCCGCGGCGTGTGTGATACGGCTATGAATGAAAGGTGCTGCCTCCTTAATATCCAGTGTCAGCTGCGGCGTGTGTGATACGGCTATGAATGAAAGGTGCTGCCTCCTTAATATCCAGTGTCAGCCGCGGCGTGTGTGATACGGCTATGAATGAAAGGTGCTGCCTCTGTGATATCCAGTGTCAGCCGCGGCGTGTGTGATACGGCTATGAATGAAAGGTGCTGCCTCTGTGCCAGCGTCAGCCGCGGCGTGTGTGATACGGCTATGAATGAAAGGTGCTGCCTCTGTAATATCCAGTGTCAGCCGCGGCGTGTGTGATACGGCTATGAATGAAAGGTGCTGCCTCTGTAATATCCAGCGTCAGCCGCGGCGTGTGTGATACGGCTATGAATGAAAGGTGCTGCCTCTGTAATATCCAGCGTCAGCCGCGGCGTGTGTGATACGGCTATGAATGAAAGGTGCTGCCTCTGTGATATCCAGTGTCAGCCGCGGCGTGTGTGATACGGCTATGAATGAAAGGTGCTGCCTCTGTATATCCAGCGTCAGCCGCGGCGTGTGTGATACGGCTATGAATGAAAGGTGCTGCCTCTGTGATATCCAGCGTCAGCCGCGGCGTGTGTGATACGGCTATGAATGAAAGGTGCTGCCTCTGTGATATCCAGCGTCAGCCGCGGCGTGTGTGATACGGCTATGAATGAAAGGTGCTGCCTCTGTAATATCCAGCGTCAGCCGCGGCGTGTGTGATACGGCTATGAATGAAAGGTGCTGCCTCTGTGATATCCAGCGTCAGCCGCGGCGTGTGTGATACGGCTATGAATGAAAGGTGCTGCCTCTGTAATATCCAGCGTCAGCCGCGGCGTGTGTGATACGGCTATGAATGAAAGGTGCTGCCTCTGTGATATCCAGCGTCAGCCGCGGCGTGTGTGATACGGCTATGAATGAAAGGTGCTGCCTCTGTGATATCCAGTGTCAGCCGCGGCGCGTGTGTGATACGGCTATGAATGAAAGGTGCTGCCTCTGTAATATCCAGCGTCAGCGCGGCGTGTGTGTGATACGGCTATGAATGAAAGGTGCTGCCTCTGTGATATCCAGCGTCAGCCGCGGCGTGTGTGATACGGCTATGAATGAAAGGTGCTGCCTCTGTAATATCCAGCGTCAGCCGCGGCGTGTGTGATACGGCTATGAATGAAAGGTGCTGCCTCTGTATATCCAGCGTCAGCCGCGGCGTGTGTGATACGGCTATGAATGAAAGGTGCTGCCTCTGTGATATCCAGCGTCAGCCGCGGCGTGTGTGATACGGCTATGAATGAAAGGTGCTGCCTCTGTGATATCCAGTGTCAGCCGCGGCGTGTGTGATACGGCTATGAATGAAAGGTGCTGCCTCTGTGATATCCAGCGTCAGCCGCGGCGTGTGTGATACGGCTATGAATGAAAGGTGCTGCCTCCTTAATATCCAGTGTCAGCCGCGGCGTGTGTGATACGGCTATGAATGAAAGGTGCTGCCTCTGTGATATCCAGTGTCAGCCGCGGCGTGTGTGATACGGCTATGAATGAAAGGTGCTGCCTCTGTAATATCCAGCGTCAGCCGCGGCGTGTGTGATACGGCTATGAATGAAAGGTGCTGCCTCTGTGATATCCAGTGTCAGCCGCGGCGTGTGTGATACGGCTATGAATGAAAGGTGCTGCCTCTGTAATATCCAGCGTCAGCCGCGGCGTGTGTGATACGGCTATGAATGAAAGGTGCTGCCTCTCTGTGATATCCAGCGTCAGCCGCGGCGTGTGTGATACGGCTATGAATGAAAGGTGCTGCCTCTGTGATATCCAGTGTCAGCCGCGGCGTGTGTGATACGGCTATGAATGAAAGGTGCTGCCTCTGTAATATCCAGCGTCAGCTGCGGCGTGTGTGATACGGCTATGAATGAAAGGTGCTGCCTCTGAATATCCAGCGTCAGCCGCGGCGTGTGTGATACGGCTATGAATGAAAGGTGCTGCCTCTGTGATATCCAGCGTCAGCCGCGGCGTGTGTGATACGGCTATGAATGAAAGGTGCTGCCTCTGTGATATCCAGCGTCAGCCGCGGCGTGTGTGATACGGCTATGAATGAAAGGTGCTGCCTCTGTGATATCCAGTGTCAGCCGCGGCGTGTGTGATACGGCTATGAATGAAAGGTGCTGCCTCTGTGATATCCAGTGTCAGCCGCGGCGTGTGTGATACGGCTATGAATGAAAGGTGCTGCCTCTGTGATATCCAGCGTCAGCCGCGGCGTGTGTGATACGGCTATGAATGAAAGGTGCTGCCTCTGTGATATCCAGCGTCAGCCGCGGCGTGTGTGATACGGCTATGAATGAAAGGTGCTGCCTCTGTGATATCCAGTGTCAGCCGCGGCGTGTGTGATACGGCTATGAATGAAAGGTGCTGCCTCTGTGATATCCAGCGTCAGCCGCGGCGTGTGTGATACGGCTATGAATGAAAGGTGCTGCCTCTGTGATATCCAGTGTCAGTCGCGGCGTGTGTGATACGGCTATGAATGAAAGGTGCTGCCTCTGTGATATCCAGCGTCAGCCGCGGCGTGTGTGATACGGCTATGAATGAAAGGTGCTGCCTCTGTAATATCCAGTGTCAGCCGCGGCGTGTGTGATACGGCTATGAATGAAAGGTGCTGCCTCTGTGATATCCAGCGTCAGCCGCGGCGTGTGTGATACGGCTATGAATGAAAGGTGCTGCCTCTGTGATATCCAGCGTCAGCCGCGGCGTGTGTGATACGGCTATGAATGAAAGGTGCTGCCTCTGTAATATCCAGCGTCAGCCGCGGCGTGTGTGATACGGCTATGAATGAAAGGTGCTGCCTCTGTGATATCCAGCGTCAGCCGCGGCGTGTGTGTGATACGGCTATGAATGAAAGGTGCTGCCTCTGTGATATCCAGCGTCAGCCGCGGCGTGTGTGATACGGCTATGAATGAAAGGTGCTGCCTCTGTGATATCCAGCGTCAGCCGCGGCGTGTGTGATACGGCTATGAATGAAAGGTGCTGCCTCTGTGATATCCAGTGTCAGCCGCGGCGTGTGTGATACGGCTATGAATGAAAGGTGCTGCCTCCTGTGATATCCAGTGTCAGCCGCGGCGTGTGTGATACGGCTATGAATGAAAGGTGCTGCCTCTGTAATATCCAGCGTCAGCCGCGGCGTGTGTGATACGGCTATGAATGAAAGGTGCTGCCTCTGTGATATCCAGTGTCAGCCGCGGCGTGTGTGATACGGCTATGAATGAAAGGTGCTGCCTCTGTATATCCAGCGTCAGCCGCGGCGTGTGTGATACGGCTATGAATGAAAGGTGCTGCCTCTGTGATATCCAGCGTCAGCCGCGGCGTGTGTGATACGGCTATGAATGAAAGGTGCTGCCTCTGTGATATCCAGTGTCAGCCGCGGCGTGTGTGATACGGCTATGAATGAAAGTGTGCTGCCTCTGTAATATCCAGCGTCAGCTGCGGCGTGTGTGATACGGCTATGAATGAAAGGTGCTGCCTCTGTAATATCCAGCGTCAGCCGCGGCGTGTGTGATACGGCTATGAATGAAAGGTGCTGCCTCTGTGATATCCAGCGTCAGCCGCGGCGTGTGTGATACGGCTATGAATGAAAGGTGCTGCCTCTGTGATATCCAGCGTCAGCCGGCGTGTGTGATACGGCTATGAATGAAAGGTGCTGCCTCTGTGATATCCAGTGTCAGCCGCGGCGTGTGTGATACGGCTATGAATGAAAGGTGCTGCCTCTGTGATATCCAGTGTCAGCCGCGGCGTGTGTGATACGGCTATGAATGAAAGGTGCTGCCTCTGTGATATCCAGCGTCAGCCGCGGCGTGTGTGATACGGCTATGAATGAAAGGTGCTGCCTCTGTGATATCCAGCGTCAGCCGCGGCGTGTGTGATACGGCTATGAATGAAAGGTGCTGCCTCTGTAATATCCAGCGTCAGCCGCGGCGTGTGTGATACGGCTATGAATGAAAGGTGCTGCCTCTGTGATATCCAGCGTCAGCCGCGGCGTGTGTGATACGGCTATGAATGAAAGGTGCTGCCTCTGTGATATCCAGCGTCAGCCGCGGCGTGTGTGATACGGCTATGAATGAAAGGTGCTGCCTCTGTGATATCCAGCGTCAGCCGCGGCGTGTGTGATACGGCTATGAATGAAAGGTGCTGCCTCTGTGATATCCAGTGTCAGCCGCGGCGTGTGTGATACGGCTATGAATGAAAGGTGCTGCCTCCTGTGATATCCAGTGTCAGCCGCGGCGTGTGTGATACGGCTATGAATGAAAGGTGCTGCCTCTGTAATATCCAGCGTCAGCCGCGGCGTGTGTGATACGGCTATGAATGAAAGGTGCTGCCTCTGTGATATCCAGTGTCAGCCGCGGCGTGTGTGATACGGCTATGAATGAAAGGTGCTGCCTCTGTAATATCCAGCGTCAGCCGCGGCGTGTGTGATACGGCTATGAATGAAAGGTGCTGCCTCTGTGAATATCCAGCGTCAGCCGCGGCGTGTGTGATACGGCTATGAATGAAAGGTGCTGCCTCTGTGATATCCAGTGTCAGCCGCGGCGTGTGTGATACGGCTATGAATGAAAGGTGCTGCCTCTGTAATATCCAGCGTCAGCTGCGGCGTGTGTGATACGGCTATGAATGAAAGGTGCTGCCTCTGTAATATCCAGCGTCAGCCGCGGCGTGTGTGATACGGCTATGAATGAAAGGTGCTGCCTCTGTGATATCCAGCGTCAGCCGCGGCGTGTGTGATACGGCTATGAATGAAAGGTGCTGCCTCTGTGATATCCAGCGTCAGCCGCGGCGTGTGTGATACGGCTATGAATGAAAGGTGCTGCCTCTGTGATATCCAGTGTCAGCCGCGGCGTGTGTGATACGGCTATGAATGAAAGGTGCTGCCTCTGTGATATCCAGTGTCAGCCGCGGCGTGTGTGATACGGCTATGAATGAAAGGTGCTGCCTCTGTGATATCCAGCGTCAGCCGCGGCGTGTGTGATACGGCTATGAATGAAAGGTGCTGCCTCTGTGATATCCAGCGTCAGCCGCGGCGTGTGTGATACGGCTATGAATGAAAGGTGCTGCCTCTGTAATATCCAGTGTCAGCCGCGGCGTGTGTGATACGGCTATGAATGAAAGGTGCTGCCTCTGTGATATCCAGCGTCAGTCGCGGCGTGTGTGATACGGCTATGAATGAAAGGTGCTGCCTCTGTAATATCCAGTGTCAGCCGCGGCGTGTGTGATACGGCTATGAATGAAAGGTGCTGCCTCTGTAATATCCAGTGTCAGCCGCGGCGTGTGTGATACGGCTATGAATGAAAGGTGCTGCCTCTGTGATATCCAGCGTCAGCCGCGGCGTGTGTGATACGGCTATGAATGAAAGGTGCTGCCTCTGTGATATCCAGCGTCAGCCGCGGCGTGTGTGATACGGCTATGAATGAAAGGTGCTGCCTCTGTAATATCCAGCGTCAGCCGCGGCGTGTGTGATACGGCTATGAATGAAAGGTGCTGCCTCTGTGATATCCAGCGTCAGCCGCGCGGCGTGTGTGTGATACGGCTATGAATGAAAGGTGCTGCCTCTGTGATATCCAGCGTCAGCCGCGGCGTGTGTGATACGGCTATGAATGAAAGGTGCTGCCTCTGTGATATCCAGCGTCAGCCGCGGCGTGTGTGATACGGCTATGAATGAAAGGTGCTGCCTCTGTGATATCCAGTGTCAGCCGCGGCGTGTGTGATACGGCTATGAATGAAAGGTGCTGCCTCTGTGATATCCAGTGTCAGCCGCGGCGTGTGTGATACGGCTATGAATGAAAGGTGCTGCCTCTGTGATATCCAGTGTCAGCCGCGGCGTGTGTGATACGGCTATGAATGAAAGGTGCTGCCTCTGTGATATCCAGCGTCAGCCGCGGCGTGTGTGATACGGCTATGAATGAAAGGTGCTGCCTCTGTGATATCCAGCGTCAGCCGCGGCGGGTGTGTGATACGGCTATGAATGAAAGGTGCTGCCTCTGTAATATCCAGCGTCAGCCGCGGCGTGTGTGATACGGCTATGAATGAAAGGTGCTGCCTCTCTGTGATATCCAGCGTCAGCCGCGGCGTGTGTGATACGGCTATGAATGAAAGGTGCTGCCTCTGTGATATCCAGCGTCAGCCGCGGCGTGTGTGATACGGCTATGAATGAAAGGTGCTGCCTCTGTGATATCCAGCGTCAGCCGCGGCGTGTGTGATACGGCTATGAATGAAAGGTGCTGCCTCTGTGATATCCAGTGTCAGCCGCGGCGTGTGTGATACGGCTATGAATGAGAGACGTCGTTATCATCTGGAAAGCGATTTACTCCTATGTATAACTTTAATTATTTCAAAGCCGCTTCATTTTATGCATTTTATTAGCGCTTTAGTGTTAATGTTTACCACGTTCCAATAAATATCTGGCGTTTTGATCCACCAAAACCTCAAACTGAAGATTTCCTCATTGGATTATTTGGTGCGTGGAGGCGGCCATCTTTCCTGCGTCACTCAGCTACTCGGCAGCACCTCTCGACTCCACTGCAAGTACTAAGTTAGCAGCGCTGAGGTGCAGCACCGCGTTCAGTGATGCGTTGCTCACTCAGCACTTGCAGCGGCTGAGCAACTGAACACGCTTGCTGTTCTGTAGCTCGTGCTGCTGCCATGTTTGTTTAGGGCTGGCAGGCCAGCAGCTCATACAACTTTGTACACGGTCACTCCTCGTGTCTCTGCTTCACCTCATGTCACCGGGCTCCTCACATGTATCTGTGTACACGGTCACTCCGTGTGTCTCTGCTTCACCTCATGTCACCGGGCTCCTCACATGTATCTGTGTACACGGTCACTCCGTGTGTCTCTGCTTCACCTCATGTCACCGGGCTCCTCACATGTATCTGTGTACACGGTCACTCCTCGTGTCTCTGCTTCACCTCATGTCACCGGGCTCCTCACATGTATCTGTGTACACGGTCACTCCTCGTGTCTCTGCTTCACCTCATGTCACCGGGCTCCTCACATGTATCTGTGTACACGGTCACTCCTCGTGTCTCTGCTTCACCTCATGTCACCGGGCTCCTCACATGTATCTGTGTACACGGTCACTCCGTGTGTCTCTGCTTCACCTCATGTCACCGGGCTCCTCAGATGTATCTGTGTACACGGTCACTCCGTGTGTCTCTGCTTCACCTCATGTCACCGGGCTCCTCACATGTATCTGTGTACACGGTCACTCCGTGTGTCTCTGCTTCACCTCATGTCACCGGGCTCCTCACATGTATCTGTGTACACGGTCACTCCTCGTGTCTCTGCTTCACCTCATGTCACCGGGCTCCTCACATGTATCTGTGTACACGGTCACTTCGTGTGTCTCTGCTTCACCTCATGTCACCGGGCTCCTCAGATGTATCTGTGTACACGGTCACTCCGTGTGTCTCTGCTTCACCTCATGTCACCGGGCTCCTCACATGTATCTGTGTACACGGTCACTCCGTGTGTCTCTGCTTCACCTCATGTCACCGGGCTCCTCACATGTATCTGTGTACACTGTCACTCCGGGTGTCTCTGCTTCACCTCATGTCACCGGGCTCCTCACATGTATCTGTGTACACGGTCACTCCGTGTGTCTCTGCTTCACCTCATGTCACCGGGCTCCTCAGATGTATCTGTGTACACGGTCACTCCGTGTGTCTCTGCTTCACCTCATGTCACCGGGCTCCTCACATGTATCTGTGTACACGGTCACTCCGTGTGTCTCTGCTTCACCTCATGTCACCGGGCTCCTCAGATGTATCTGTGTACACGGTCACTCCTCGTGTCTCTGCTTCACCTCATGTCACCGGGCTCCTCAGATGTATCTGTGTACACGGTCACTCCGTGTGTCTCTGCTTCACCTCATGTCACCAGGCTCCTCACATGTATCTGTGTACACGGTCACTCCGTGTGTCTCTGCTTCACCTCATGTCACCGGGCTCCTCACATGTATCTGTGTACACGGTCACTCCGCGTGTCTCTGCTTCACCTCATGTCACCGGGCTCCTCACATGTATCTGTGTACACGGTCACTCCGCGTGTCTCTGCTTCACCTCATGTCACCGGGCTCCTCACATGTATCTGTGTACACGGGTCACCGGGCTCCTCACATGTATCTGTGTACACGGTCACTCCGTGTGTCTCTGCTTCACCTCATGTCACCGGGCTCCTCACATGTATCTGTGTACACGGTCACTCCGCGTGTCTCTGCTTCACCTCATGTCACCGGGCTCCTCACATGTATCTGTGTACACGGTCACTCCACGTGTCTCTGCTTCACCTCATGTCACCGGGCTCCTCACATGTATCTGTGTACACGGTCACTCCGCGTGTCTCTGCTTCACCTCATGTCACCGGGCTCCTCACATGTATCTGTGTACACGGTCACTCCGCGTGTCTCTGCTTCACATAATGTCACCGGGCTCCTCACATGTATCACTCCCTCCCTTTTATTAATTCCATCCTCCCCATTTCTTCTTTCAGCCCTGGTTCTCCCCTTGTCACTGTGTTACCCCGGCCTCTGTGCGCCGTGCACCTTGATCATATGGATGAGTCTTTTTATAGCCTAGTGACCAGCGTGTGCACACGGTGCAGCCTGATGGCGTAGGGAACAGACTGGTCACTCCATCAGATTGCACCACACCCCAGACAGTACGCTCGGTTTAGCCTGATGGCGTAGCAACCGAACCGCACGTGGTGCAGCCTGATGGCGTAGCAACCGAACCGCATGTGGTGCAGCCTGATGGCGTAGCAACCGAACCGCACGTGGTGCAGCCTGATGGCGTAGCAACCGAACCGCATGTGGTGCAGCCTGCTGGCGTAGCAACCGAACCGCATGTGGTGCAGCCTGATGGTGTAGCAACCGAACCGCACGTGGTGCAGCCTGATGGCGTAGCAACCAAACCGCATGTGGTGCAGCCTGATGGAGTAGCAACCGAACCGCACGTGGTGCAGCCTGATGGCGTAGCAACCAAACCGCATGTGGTGCAGCCTGATGGTGTAGCAACCGAACCGCACGTGGTGCAGCCTGATGGCGTAGCAACCGAACCGCACGTGGTGCAGCCTGATGCTGGACTTTTCACTGTTTCCGGCATTGTTGGTGTTTCTGTCGGAGTCCTATGGAGAGCGTCACTTTAAACTCGCCTCAGTATATTCCTCCATTGCGTATTTGCAGCATCAGAGCCGCGCTGAATCAGAGTATCATTGCTGTTTATTTGTAAAGTGCTGACATATTCTGCAGCGCAGTAGCAGGTTATAGTAAGATAGTGGTGTTGTGGAAATTTTAATATGTGGACATTTTATTCTAGGATGTGTGTGTTTTATAAGTTGTCATCTGTCTCCGTGTCGGATTTAACCGAGGAACGCTCTAGCAGAGGGTACTTGGGTTGAATCGGGACCAGCGGTTAAACCATCAGTATGAAAACCTTCTCATGGGTCTGGAGACATGTTCTCGGTGTGTGGGGTCGTTTGGCGGTTTGTCAGCACTAAGTGCAATGCGCTGGGCTTCTTACCTTCAAATGTCTATGCACATCAGAGAAGTGAAGTCTGCATAACGAGAGATACGTTGCGGCTACGCTATCCCTTTCTGGATACATATCTGCTTTTAAGACATACCTGCCTTGTCGGTATACTCGCACAGTACACTCGCACAGTATACTCGCACAGTACACTGGCACCGTATACTGACAATAGCTGTAGTATTGTCCCCGCAGATATGTCTCAAATCTGTAAGAACCAGTAGACTGATCTTCACTAGATACTGGTCACTCTGAGCAGTGTTGAATGGGGTCCATGCTGACAGTGATGGGGATGGTCGGCCACATGGCTGATGGAGACACTGGACATGATTCATCCTTCCTGTTATACAGGGATGAGGTGTGTGCGGTGGACTGGTCAGCCATCCTGGTGTACTCCCCGGTCCTTTCTGGGCTGACTGGTTGATGTTGTAAAGCCGTCTCCCACTGGGCGTCGTTCTATTGCCTTAATAAATGAAGGAGTCCAGGGTCTATGCAGGCGCTCTTGGTACATGGACTCCAGCTTGAACCAGCATTGTGTCTGACTCTTCCTGGGCTAAAGAAGCACTTCATCCCTTATACAGAAAGAACTGAATGTAGCGTGCCTTTTACAGCGATGGAATGGTTTGTGTTGGGCGCACTTTAATACCGACGTGTACCTTTTAGTGCACCGGGACTTTGTGCGCAAAGTCCAACCAAAATATCCACCTGAGTGTAGTGGAAGATGTTGGCGGTCACTGGGAAGATGTTGCGCACACTGTAACACGTCACCTCGATTTATTAAGTGCAGTGAGATGGAGAGTGTTACATGATAAGGGTTATTCAGAGAGATCCGAAATGTAACCGGACACTGAAATAACATGTACGGGGACAGTTCGTGGCCTTTCGGCTATTCAGAGAACAGGCAATTCACCAACTTTTGGAGACCTGCCAGTAGTTACGGTGCCTGTTCGACGGCAGTGAAATCCCCCATAGAGAAACAATGGTTAATCTATTCAGACACCGAACAGCAGAGAAATGTCAGTGAATTGCCCTGCTGTTCAGTGTTTTCATTCGGCAGGTTTATTCAGGCGAATCCCATAGGCTTCAATGTCAAAAATATTCCCGTTTTAGTCAAATATCTAATAAACCGTTTATTTTAATCTGCAGCAAAAAGTCTCTTTATTTATAGATTTTTTTTGGATCTTTTAGGCATTTTTCAGCAAATTTATTTATTTTTTAACGTTTTTTCTTTTTTCTGTAACAGCCCTTTTATTATCATTCATTGGATCTTATGTGTAAATTTCAGACATTTTCGCTCAGTAGTTTCTTTGTAAACAGCGTTACACTTTTCAAACATTCAAGCAAACTGTGTTTTTTATTTTTTTACCATGTTTGTCAGTTCGTCGGGTTGTCCCGACGTGTTTGGTTGGGTTTTTGCTGCGGTTCCTGCGGGTTGACAGTATCAGGGTTATTCAAAGAGAAGCGAAAAGTCATTGCACGTTCGGTGACTTTTCGTTCTCTTCAATTCGGTGTGATTTGGCGATCCCATTTCGGCGATCCTGCGGTGTATTCAGCAAGCACCACAGGGCTGCCGTAGTGCAGGGAAAAGTCGCCGTAAAACCTGACGAACACTCACCGTAAAAACCGCAAAAACATCTGGATTAACCCTGCCGAACACGCCGGAGAAACCAGAGCAGGAGAAGATCACAGCGCAGAGCAGCCGCCGGAAAAAGCTGACCCCGCAGAGGAATGGAGTGAAAAAAAACCCAAAAAAACAGTACGCTTGAATGTTTTGAAAAGTGAACCCCAATTTGCAAAGAAACTACTGAGCGACAATGTCTGAAATTTACATATAAGGTCCAGGGAATGATAATAAAAAGGGCTGTTACAGAAAACAGAAGTAAACTTAAAAAAATAAATTAAAAAAAATAAAATCGGACTTTTAAAAATAAATCCAGGAAAATGGTTAAAATATCCTAAAAAAATCTATAAAGAGACTTTTTGCTGCAGAATTTTATAATAAACGGTTTATTAGATATTGAATTAAAACGGGAATATTTTTAACATTGAAGTCTATGGGATTCGCCTGAATAAATCTGCCGAATTAAACCACCGAATGGCAGGGCATTAGGGGAACCTTTCACTGCTGGTTTGTGTTCTCTGAATAGATGAAGCATTGCTTCTCTATGGGGATTTCACTGCCTTCAAACAGGCAACGAACAGGCACCGTATGTTCAGGCAATTCGCCAGGATTTGACAAACTGCCTGCTCTCTGAATAGCCGAATGGCCAGGAAAGGTAACCGAACGCTGAATTTCACTGTTTGGTTACCTTTCGCCAGCTATTCGGATCTCTTTGAATAACCCTGTGAGTGTTAGGCGGGTTTTCCCTTCTTGCTGAATACACTACAGGGTCGGCGAACTAGGATCACCGAATCGCCCTGAAGTGCGGGGAACGAAAATTCACCGAACGTGCGGTGACTTTTCGTTTCTCTCTGAGTAACCCTGCTTGAGCTTTTGCTCCTCGTGACACCTGCCAGCGCACGTCAAACTCAACGACAGGACAAAGAGAAGAATGAACAGACAAACCCGCGCGCACACACAGACGATTCAGGCTCGGTTACTACTACTATAGCATGTACTCTTAGATTGTAAGCTCTTGCGCAGGGTCCTCTTCTCCCATTGGTCTCAGTGTCTTTGACCTGTTTCTGTACCTGGTTGTTTTGTCCTACCTGATGTACAGTGCTATGGAATCTGTTGGCGCTTTATAAATATTTGGAAGTTCCCTGCGGACGTGCTCCTCCTCCAATCCCGCTGTATCTATGTTCTATTATCCCCCTTACCTTGTACAGCGCTGCAGCTTCTGTTGGCGCTGTATAATAGTACTTACCTGTTGGCAGCGTCCTGTGTGTGCGTGCCGTGACATATTACTCATTGTAATCTCCCCTCATCAGGTGGGGGAGGGGGGCTACGCTATTACACAGTGCAAGCAGACATGAGGCGGAGAGGGTCCTGCACCCTAAGAGCTTACATTCTAATGGAGAGACAATGGGACGGCAGTGCGTTGGGTAATGAAGGCAGAGGTGGATTGGAGAGCAGGGATGTCACACTCTGGCCCCACCAGCTATTTATTGCCTCCAGTACCCAGAATTCATTGCGTGCAGCAAATGGCTTCGGATTTATGGGAGTAGCAGATCAAAACCATCTGGAGGGGCTGGAGTTTGACGGCTCTGGGATGTAGCATGTGGCTCATTGTGGGGCACGCGTCTCTAAACAGGTTTTAACCCCTTTGCTGCAGGCGACGTGTGGGAGACGTCAGAGTCTGGCCTTCACCGTGAAACCAAACATGAGCGAGTAAACGGAAACGGTGAAGAAAAACAATACAAAAATCTTTGTTTCAAAGCGGTGGTATTGTCCATTTGTCACAAATAGAATGAGCAATACCACTGCCGCTACTCACCTTCTCATTTCCCGCGCCGCCAGCACGGTCAGAGTCATAAAAGCACCATCCTCCAAAACACAAGCGGAAACATTTACAGGCTTATTCAGAGAGCACCGCAATTACAGCGGAATGTCAGTGCTCGCTCATTCCCGCACGTCGGGGAATTTAATTCAGCATTCACTGCAGGATCTCCGAAGTTTAGGGAAAAGTCACCAAATGCATCCAGGAAAAAAAAAATCAGATTGCTCCGATAAGCTGCCGGGGAAAAAAAAACAACGTATCTGACGCAGAACCGCCGAACGCATCGGAAAAGGCCGATCTGCCGACCAGCTGCCAGAAAAATCACACACAGGGGGGCCGCTGCGGAAATGAGCTGAGAGGTGTCAGAGGTCGCAGGGTCAGACAGATTTCTGATTTAGTGAGCGCCTCTATTATGGGTAAAGCGACTTTTTCCCGTGTGACAGGGCCGCCTCCCTCCCTTCATATAGCGCAGTGTGTTTTCCTGACTGTATATAATGCAGGAAACACAGATATATCAGTTTCTCCCCCAGACCAGCGGCGTGTTACAGGTGGGAGCGAGCAGAGAGGCATCCTACAGGACAGCCCCCTCGCTCCAGCACTGTGCTGGTCAGCCCGGCTGTGCGTCACGCGAGCGCAGAAAGGAGCAGAATCTGTTCCCTAAACATGGAGCAGAATTAACCCTCTCCCTAAAAGCGGCCAGAAACCCCTGCAGGGCTGGGGCTTGACATTCCTGCAATAGACGGGCAGAGATTGATGGGAGTTGTAGTCCAGTGACACGTGGGCAGGTTAGAGTTTGACCTCCGTGGGTTTTTTATAACTGTGCGGCTGGTTCGGCAGCATTTTAGAAGCTCAGAGATCACTTCAGGTTATCAGACTCACTCACAATGCTCCGGCGTCCAGCGTAGATCACTTCCCGGCTTCACCGCAGGCCGTGCCAGTCAGCAGCCGCTAAAGCCCGCAGTCTGCGTCACGATGCGTTGCACGGGGCGGGGGGACTCGTCTGGGTTATGGAAATATCAGTTTGCCTCTGCACATCCCAGCGGTGAGACCGGAGAGCGTTCATTCAGACTCAAAAAAAGGAGATTTCACCCAGAGCAGAGAAAAAGTCTCTTTACAGCAAAATGAATGAAGAGGTGGAACGGTGTCCGAACATGTCGGTTTTACCTCTCAGGTGAGGAGCTTTTGGTGATAGCAGGACTTTATGTACAGACACGCGCGCTTTGATCTCGCTTCGATCAGAGGATATTATCGCCTTGACCGAGGAAGGAAAGGTTGTGCCCGATGGGGGCGTGGCTTTGTCTATGCAATGTATCGGTGTCCTGGATAGGAGCGCTGTATGAGGGAAGGAGAAGACGCCGCGCGCTCAGAGCGAGACACGGAGAGACACGGCGGCTCTTTAATGTAAAAAAAGGATACGTTTATTAAATTCTCACAAAATTAAATAGCAACAAATTCCTGCAGGTCACAGCGGGGACAGACAGTACGGGGGTCTGCGTGCACGCCGCCTGTAAACATCACAAAGGTTAGCGGTACCTGGCAGTCTGTCCGTCTCGGAGCAGCTGGAGTCGGGGGATTAAATGGAGGAATACAACGAGGCTCATTAAACCATTAACAATAATATAGAATATTCATTAAGGCACCTGTGAAATCACATTGCCGCTCCTCGTGGGCGGGATCAGTGGATTCCCTGGCTCTTTGCTCCGCCCCCTATAGTACAGCTTTAGTAAGCGCGAGCTCCTGGCACTTAGAGGGTTACAGTGATCATTTCTAGGACGAGGGTAAAAGGCACGCGGGGGGGGGGGGGGGCGTAATGTGAATCCTGAGGGTCTAAGCTGGACTTTGTTTGGGGGGGAGGGGCGTAATGTGAATCCTGAGGGTCTAAGCTGGACTTTTTAAGGGGGGGGGGGAGGACGGAATGGGGGAAAACCTCGCAGGGATTTTTAAAACTTTTTTTTTTTAATTTAAAATGCATGTTCTTCAGGCAATGCTCCACAAAGTGCGGTTTAGCGAGCAAACCCCAAATAACCAATCTTAATCCCTGTGACCTCTGAGGGGCCGCAATGGGTGGGCAGGAGATGCGTGGTCTCAGGTGATGCCATGCTGGCCCTACATCTTATTCTTCCCCGTTATCCCAGCCCGTCAAACCGGAATAATCCAGCGCCGCGGTGATACGGCCGCTATTCAGGGAGATTATCCCACCTCTTACCACCCTCCTGGTGCCACGTGACGCAAGGGCTGAGGGCTTCATACTGTCGGCTTGGTACGTGATAGGTGGCCTCATAACCCCGGGCTGGTAAAATGCCACCTCTGGAACCTAAAACCTTGTCAGCGCCACCGAGGAAATACGTCGGATTCATATAATTGTAGGCCTCTGACCATGTGATGGACCTGACCTTACAGGTGACTCATGACTTTGCCCTCACAAGAGACCCGGTTGGGTCAGGAGGCTGTTCTCCAATATGAAGGTCAACGTACAGGAATGTCTCACACAGACACACGGAGGCGGCATAAGCAGGTACAAGCGGGCATTGTCTGTCTCCATTATAATATGGGCCAGGAGGTCACAGAGGAACCTCACGGATCAGTGCATTGTCCAACGTGCAGCACCATGCGAAAGGACTATGTATGAGAAACACTATATATATTGCACAGTGCCTGGTCTCCTTCACCATGTGCTTGGTCTCCTTCACCATGTGCTTGGTCCCCTTCACCATGTGCTGGATCTCCTTCACCATGTGCTTGGTCTCCTTCACCATGTGCTGGGTCTCCTTCACCATGTGCTGGATCTCCTTCACCATGTGCTGGATCTCCTTCACCATGTTTTTGGTCTCCTTCACCATGTGCCGGGTCTCCGTGGCTTTTATTTCCCCATCGAGTGTGAAATTCTAAACTAAGGCGGCAGTGACGACATTTGAGCTTCACCACGTACGTTCAACATCTTGTGCTTCTACTCTCAGACAATCATAAGACGAAGCCTTGGTCCAGAAGCTTGTAGAGGACAATTGAAGGTCATCATTAGAGGACACACGGACAGTGCAAGGTCACTGGCGAAGAATGACCAGGAGTTAAAAAGGGGGCAACATTCACAAACCCATGGGTGGCAATAGAGACCTGAACGTGGCTGCTTGGACCATTCATTTGTCCTGCTGCCCTCACTCCACTGGCAGGAGATGGAATCCATGTTAGTGGGATAGTATCCATTTCCTAGTGGCTTTACGTGGTCTCCAGAAGACGTGGGCACAGGTTGCCTCCATTCTTGGGCCTTCATTGCTGGTTGTAAACATTAGTCATGCATCTTTGGTTCAACAAGGAGGAACCTCCCGCTCATGTGATCCTCAGGGTAGATCAGACACAGGGTAATCTTATTTTAAGGATGAATCATCCAGACGGCACGGATTTTAGGGAGGTTCTTATCTACAGCTTGAGATCCCTCACACGGATATTCTGCTGGGCTGGACCCAAGAACATGGACTTATTTCATGCCATCTAAGGCTTACAGGGATGCCGTGAAGGGGTTTGGAGAGGCCGTAGAAAGGTGTGTCCAGTGGTGGGCACGTACAGATGGCCAGACCTATATGCCCAGGATTCAAGCTTGTCAACAATCCAGGAGAAAGCAGACGACATGAAACCCTAGAGAAGACAACCCATTCTTCTTGTTGCGGCTCCATCTGGGCTTTTGGGAATAAGCAGAAACACAAGGACACAAGCAAGCAAGTTCAGCTCTATTCACGGATTCATAAAGTCCTCTCCGGTACCGTAATGCTGTATTAGAAATTTGGAGAACCTCTGCAGGAACCACCTCACGGTCCTCTGATACCTTGTAAAGCAGCTGAAGATGATGGATGGTGCGAGCCAGGGTGGGATAAGGGAACTTTGCTGATGGGACAGTGTATTCAGTGAATGGTTCCATCAATCCTATCCAATGTGTTCAGACCTCCACAGGGGTAGACATGAAAGCCTGCGGGCTGCGTTCTACTCCATATAGTGCAAATAACAATGGCTTCCTTCCCAAGTCCTCATTTCATCTGAAGGAAGGCAGCAGCTGCAGCTTGGACCTTGCCACCAGGTTTCGGCCTGCAAGGAACGTGATAAAAAAGAATGATTACATACATGACGCGCCAACCATTCTCTGACCTGTCCGTCCCTACAAGCATTCCTGAGGCTCACTGACTACCAACATGAACAGCTGGTTTGTAGATCTCCTGAAGGACCACCAAGACCAACCACCCACCCGCGGCTAATGTGGAATCACAAAAACCATGAAAACCCCCCAGTCAGAAACCGATGGGAAGAATCAGAACCACACAGTTGTGTTGTGGCAATGAATCCAGTGGAAGGCCTCACGGACGCAGCCAGTGCCCACGACTTTACCCACCTGTTTGCCCCTTTCAGCTGGACAGCAGCGTTGGTCAGAGGTGGTTTGGTATCTGGGGTCTTCACCAGAAGTGACTCTTTCTGAGTGGGGTTCCCAGGCAGCGGCTTGTTTGGCGGGTTTAGCTTTAGAAAGAGGGAGAAACGAGAGCAAATTATCATCATGCGGAGGCGAATGTGGACATCGAGGTCTCTGGGTGGAAGGGGAGCATCGAAACAAAGCTGTGAAAATCTGAAGCTGGGACCTAGAGGGGATACGAGGGGAGAGACCTCTTAAAGAGTCATTTTACGAGGATGGAGTTCTCCTGCAGGTCCTGGCCTGGGAAGAGAGTCTTCTTGGGAAGGCGTGAGGATTTTATGTGGGACCTCCCAACATGAGGTGAGGGACAGGATTCCTAGGATGGAGGCATTGACCACAGATGTGAATGTACCTGCGATGTCCTGGCTGGACAGGACGGTAGAGGCTTCTTAGGGGGGTGTAGCTTCACATGGACAGGGGTTCCTCTCTCCTGGACGCTCACAGTTGTCTTTGCCGGCGCAGGCGGCCTCAGTGGCTTCGCCTCCATAACAATGTGAATTGGTGAGGGAGCCGGCCGAAGAGGGCGCACAATGTTTACAGGCTGCGAGCTGTTTGAAGACGCGGGAGCCTTGCCTTGAAATCCTCCCCAAGATGCCTGAGAGAGAAGATAGGAAAGCATGACACACAGCCACCGTCAGCCAAATAGCCGGAAAGACGCACGAACGTGCCCTCCAGCTTTAACGCCGAACCTCTGGACAGAAAGAAATCTGCTGCCCAAGGATTGGAGGGTTCTCAGAGTAAGTGCCCTAACCAACCGAGCTATCTCACCAGCTGATGGGTTATGTCTCCAGCCTGCAGGCCCGCGATACCGAGCCGTACTGACCGAGCCGTACCCGTCCACCATGTGCAGAGTAAATAACCTGACACTGACGGTGCGTTACCGAGGGAAAGCCCGCACTGTCTGTTTAACCGCACGTATCTCCCTGTGTGTGCGGGATCAGACCGTTACTTCCTGTGACATGCGTCACTTTGGACTTGGGGTACATGGGCCTAGAAATGTATTGGAGAGGTGCGAGCCTGATGTGTCATATTGTTCCCCTGCCCTTTCTTTTGTTAAAGTCACCCTGTATCTACAATTCTAGATGCAGGGTGTTTGTGTTTTCTGTGCTCTATTCTCTGATGTCTGTGTTTATATTAATATTCCCTTATGTATTTATTGTGGCGTCTCCTGTGGTATATACTGTATTTGTTGTGTTATTCTTTTCCTTTGTGAGTAATGGTTTAATTTGTTTTCACATGCTTCCATCACCCTCCCACTTCCCCTCAGCAACGCGCTTAAACCGTATCGCTGTGCCACTTCTAACCCTTTGTTTCAATGCTGGGCGTGTTTCCATTGTTTCTGTACCTTCCCCTGTGTGTGTTTTAAGCAGTTGTAAAATGTAAATAAACTCCGTTTGGTTTTCAACCTGCAAAGATCTCCTGTGCTTTACTGGGTTTTGTGCCAGCAGCAGTACTCCTGCGTGATACAGACGGCAAGGGGAGCATTCTGCACGTGGACAGGGATCACCCATGTTACACCTCCCATCCAGCATCGCCATACTGGAGCCTTTTGGTGCCATCATGGCAGTAGTTTTGAGAATATACATTCCTATACACCCCCCCCCCCCACACGCATTTCTAAGCATCCATAACATGATGGACCTCTTTGCATCTGGCAGCAAAGTCCCAATGAAAGGAGGCAGGACGTATCCACCCAGTCATATCAGGCGGGGGTCTTCTTATAACACATTGAAGGTGCAGGAGTGGCCTGGCTGGAGATACAGTAGCGTGAGACATGATAGGGCGCATTAGAAGATGCACTGCATGATGGGAGCTGGCTGCTTGGGATAATGTATGCCAAAGTGTTGGGACAAATCATTACATTTCCACCGGTGACCAGGAGATGCTGAGTCCACACTCACATTCTGAGGCTTGTCGTCGAGGCTGTGCAAGGTGGAGGCCGCAGCGCAATGTCCTCGCTTTGTCTTCCGAAAGCAGGATCTCCCGATTCTATAAGAAAGGAGGGACGATCAGACCATATGATGAGCCCCGGGGCGTCCCGCGCACAACACCCCCCCCCCCCACTGACAATAAGTAATATCTCATCACATGATGGACCTATCAGATCACACAGAGCAATGTGATCTCATCATGTGATGGATCTATCGGATCACACAGAGCAATGTGATCTCATGACGTGATGGATCTATCAGATCACAGAGCAATGTGATCTCATCACGTGATGGATCTATCAGATCACACAGAGCAATGTGATCTCATCACGTGATGGATCTATCAGATCACACAGAGCAATGTGATCTCATGACGTGATGGATCTATCAGATCACACAGAGCAATGTGATCTCATCACGTGATGGATCTATCAGATCACACAGAGCGATGTGATCTCATTAAATCCCTATGTGATTCAGCGCAGGCTTATTTGAGGTTTCCCAGCATCCTCTGTTGATGTTTTGTGATAGAATATCCCTTTCCTCGGCACATTACGGGATGCTCCTCCATACAGGTCACACGAAGGAGCCATGGTGGCTTTGATCTCTGGCCGCCGCCCCTCATCCATAAGTGAAGGAGATGGGGGAATGTCGCGTATAGAGATGGGGGATGTGGGCTTTATAGCTGGAATCAGACGCTGGGAGGTGATAAATTAATCTAGAGGCAGAGATCTCCCGTCACATGACTCATTAACAGGAGGACATTGCTTAAACTTATGGAAAGGAAATTTCACCTACAGCAGCAGCTTTACAGTAAAACACTAAAGACACAGGTTGCCAGTGACAGACCCTTACCTGCACTTTGCTGTAGTCTTCTTCAGCCACTTGTTCAGGAAGGAGCCCGGCTGCCGATACCAGTAGAAGATCCCGAAAGCCACCAGGGGCAGAAAGACCAGGAAGAGCAGGAGCAGGAACACCAGGAGGCCTTCATGGACTGAGAACGGGTGAGAAACAGGCATAAGACAACACAGAATGTCAACCCAACCGGCCACAATTACATTTCTGCCCTTCATGGCCCCTGCTGGCTCTGATAAGGCTAAAGACCCCCTGTGTTAGCAAAGACCCCCTGTTACCTTCACTGTGGATTTACAGTATCCAGTTCCCCCATTCTATGGACTCTTGTTCACCTGCCCCCCAGCCCTGCAACCTGCATTAGTTCATGTTCTGTCTCTCTGTCTGCACCTCTTCTTGTGTTGCTCTTCAGTTCATCCCTTCATGTCTCGCCCCCAGCTACCCCAATCTCCTGTCTCGCCCCTCTCTAGTTCATTGTTGTGTTCCCCTGTGTATACAATAAACCCCTGTTTGCTGCCACCGTCCGCACCTCTACTGTGTGTCTCTGCACCCCTGGACTCGCACCCTCGCCACACTACACCGAAAGTTACACTGACACTTAAAACAATGCGAACCTCAACTCTAATTCCCACTATCCCCACTTCCTTGTATGAGGCGCCAGCTCTCTGAACCCCCACAGCTTCCAATGTGTCGGACTTTCATCCTAGGAATGCGGAGGATTAACTCCTTCACCACCACCACAAACGTGTTAACTCATATTCATTAATGTGCTGCAGACAGATAATAAAAGGACGAGATCTCCTGCTTACACGGGGTCTGCATTACCAGCATACAGGCAGATGCAGTAAATGTGCTGCAGACAGATAATAAAATGGTGAGATCTCCTGCTTATAGGGATTTGTAGTGATCAGAATGAGATTATTAGCAATGCAATATCTGTATGTGCTGCATAATGCCTGTGTATGGCAATTACAGAAACACCTTGTATCTGTATGTGCTGCATAATGCCTGTGTATGGCAATTACAGCAACACCTTGTATCTGTATGTGCTGCATAATGCCTGTGTATGGCAATTACAGCAACACCTTGTATCTGTATGTGCTGCATAATGCCTGTGTATGGCAATTACAGCAACACCTTGTATCTGTATGTGCCGCATAATGCCTGTGTATGGCAATTACAGCAACACCTTGTATCTGTATGTGCTGCATAATGCCTGTGTATGGCAATTACAGCAACACTTTGTATCTGTATGTGCAGCATAATGCCTGTGTATGGCAATTACAGCAACACCTTGTATCTGTATGTGCCGCATAATGCCTGTGTATGGCAATTACAGCAACACCTTGTATCTGTATGTGCCGCATAATGCCTGTGTATGGCAATTACAGCAACACCTTGTATCTGTATGTGCCGCATAATGCCTGTGTATGGCAATTACAGCAACACCTTGTATCTGTATGTGCCGCATAATGCCTGTGTATGGCAATTACAGCAACACTTTGTATCTGTATGTGCCGCATAATGCCTGTGTATGGCAATTACAGCAACACCTTGTATCTGTATGTGCCGCATAATGCCTGTGTATGGCAATTACAGCAACACCTTATATCTGTATGTGCCGCATAATGCCTGTGTATGGCAATTACAGCAACACCTTGTATCTGTATGTGCCGCATAATGCCTGTGTGTGGCAATTACAGCAACACCTTGTATCTGTATGTGCTGCATAATGCCTGTGTATGGCAATTACAGCAACACCTTGTATCTGTATGTGCTGCATAATGCCTGTGTATGGCAATTACAGCAACACCTTGTATCTGTATGTGCTGCATAATGCTGTGTATGGCAATTACAGCAACACCTTGTATCTGTATGTGCCGCATAATGCCTGTGTATGGCAATTACAGCAACACCTTGTATCTGTATGTGCCGCATAATGCCTGTGTGTGGCAATTACAGCAACACCTTGTATCTGTATGTGCCGCATAATGCCTGTGTGTGGCAATTACAGCAACACCTTGTATCTGTATGTGCTGCATAATGCCTGTGTATGGCAATTACAGCAACACCTGTATCTGTATGTGCTGCATAATGCCTGTGTGTGGCAATTACAGCAACACCTTGTATCTGTATGTGCTGCATAATGCCTGTGTGTGGCAATTACAGCAACACCTTGTATCTGTATGTGCTGCATAATGCCTGTGTATGGCAATTACAGCAACACCTTGTATCTGTATGTGCTGCATAATGCCTGTGTATGGCAATTACAGCAACACCTTGTATCTGTATGTACCGCATAATGCCTGTGTGTGGCAATTACAGCAACACCTTGTATCTGTATGTGCCGCATAATGCCTGTGTATGGCAATTACAGCAACACCTTGTATCTGTATATGCTGCATAATGCTTGTGTATGGCAATTACAGCAACACCTTGTATCTGTATGTGCTGCATAATGCCTGTGTATGGCAATTACAGCAACACCTTGCATCTGTATGTGCTGCATAATGCTTGTGTATTGCAATTACAGCAACACCTTGTATCTGTATGTGCTGCATAATGCCTGTGTATGGCAATTACAGCAACACCTTGTATCTGTATGTGCTGCATAATGCCTGTGTATGGCAATTACAGCAACACCTTGTATCTGTATGTGCCACATAATGCCTGTGTATGGCAATTACAGCAACACCTTGTATCTGTATGTGCCGCATAATGCCTGTGTATGGCAATTACAGCAACACCTTGTATCTGTATGTGCCGCATAATGCCTGTGTATGGCAATTACAGCAACACTTTGTATCTGTATGTGCTGCATAATGCCTGTGTATGGCAATTACAGCAACACCTTGTATCTGTATGTGCCGCATAATGCCTGTGTATGGCAATTACAGCAACACCTTGTATCTGTATGTGCTGCATAATGCCTGTGTATGGCAATTACAGCAACACCTTGTATCTGTATGTGCTGCATAATGCCTGTGTATGGCAATTACAGCAACACCTTGTATCTGTATGTGCTGCATAATGCCTGTGTATGGCAATTACAGCAACACCTTGTATCTGTATGTGCCGCATAATGCCTGTGTGTGGCAATTACAGCAACACCTTGTATCTGTATGTGCCGCATAATGCCTGTGTGTGGCAATTACAGCAACACCTTGTATCTGTATGTGCCGCATAATGCCTGTGTGTGGCAATTACAGCAACACCTTGTATCTGTATGTGCTGCATAATGCCTGTGTGTGGCAATTACAGCAACACCTTGTATCTGTATGTGCTGCATAATGCCTGTGTGTGGCAATTACAGCAACACCTTGTATCTGTATGTGCTGCATAATGCCTGTGTATGGCAATTACAGCAACACCTTGTATCTGTATGTGCTGCATAATGCCTGTGTATGGCAATTACAGCAACACCTTGTATCTGTATGTACCGCATAATGCCTGTGTGTGGCAATTACAGCAACACCTTGTATCTGTATGTGCTGCATAATGCCTGTGTATGGCAATTACAGCAACACCTTGTATCTGTATATGCTGCATAATGCTTGTGTATGGCAATTACAGCAACACCTTGTATCTGTATGTGCTGCATAATGCCTGTGTATGGCAATTACAGCAACACCTTGCATCTGTATGTGCTGCATAATGCTTGTGTATTGCAATTACAGCAACACCTTGTATCTGTATGTGCTGCATAATGCCTGTGTATGGCAATTACAGCAACACCTTGCATCTGTATGTGCTGCATAATGCCTGTGTGTGGCAATTACAGCAACACCTTGTATCTGTATGTGCCGCATAATGCCTGTGTATGGCAATTACAGCAACACCTTGTATCTGTATGTGCTGCATAATGCCTGTGTATGGCAATTACAGCAACACCTTGCATCTGTATGTGCTGCATAATGCTTGTGTATTGCAATTACAGCAACACCTTGTATCTGTATGTGCCGCATAATGCCTGTGTATGGCAATTACAGCAACACCTTGTATCTGTATGTGCTGCATAATGCCTGTGTATGGCAATTACAGCAACACCTTGTATCTGTATGTGCTGCATAATGCCTGTGTATGGCAATTACAGCAACACCCTGTATCTGTACTGCACAGAGATTTACATTCATTATAACCCCCTGAATCTTATCCCTGTACAGCAGCGACTGACCCCACAGCTCTCCCTGTATTCTGCCAAATCCTTGGCTGCTGGAATGCTGCAATAACGTTTGTTGGGCTTTTTTGTTACAGTGAGGATGGGGGCTGCTTCTCGTGGCTTCTTTGCAGTAATACAGGGTGACAGGAATGTTTGTTTTGCAGAGTTTAGCATCTTGAAGAAAGGGGCTTGGGTGGAGGAAACTGGGTGCATGTTTAGAGCAGTGCATGCTAACCATGCGACGCTTGTAGTTTTTACTGAATAATTAACGGGATGCGCCACGCCAGACGTCTCACCGTAGCTCCGCACTCAGCGAGGTCCTGTGTAATTAGAGCGATAAACAATGTAGTGAATCTGCTATTTCTGCTGTGACTGATCTCTGCCAAAAACATTCCCACAGCGTGACATGAAAACACCCAGCGCATGCCCCCGTGTGCCAGGTAACACCCGCTCTGCGCCGTCAGGTGAACAGATATAAAACACATAAGAAGAGATGATTGTGGTCCATGAAGACATGGGAATGTGTGCGGCTTGCTGGAGTTTGCCGGCCACGTCTGTCATGCACAGCATGTGGCAATATCACAGCTTTGCGCTAAACGTTAAAGTGAAGGAGCACTCACAGTCTTCGGTGACGGGACCGCTGTCCACGCTGCCTCCTTGACCCGGCTTGTCGCAGAACGGTGGGGCCCAGCCTGAGCGGCAGTGACAGTTCCAGTTGCTGTTGCAGATCTAGACAAAAAAGGTTATGGAGTTACCAAAAACCATGACCTGCGAGTCCACCAAACTGTCCTACAGAGCACACGGCCGTCTGACAGAGGTTCCTCTGAGCACACCCTCCCACCAGAGGGTCCTCCTGCGCACACGCCCACCCACCAGAGGGTCCTCCAAGCACACAGATCCACCTGATAGAGGGTCCCCCTCAGCACAGATCCACCTGATAGAGGGTCCCCCTCAGCACAGATCCACCCGTCACAGGTACAGATATGGTGGAATTGGTCACTTGGTCCTATTGATGGCTAGTTGAGGGGTCGTGTCAATTCCAGTGGGTTTAAGCTGAGAGGCGCCATTACAGAGAGTGGATCACAGCGTCAGGACGATCACTCAGACCACTCACTGGCCGAGTTATGGCTGGAGTCCCACGGAGGCCGCATGTACTGAGAACTACAGTATGAGTGATGTCCAAATAAACATGGACGCTGCGCTTACCCAGCAGGCCATGACCATGCGGCCGCATCACTTTATACGGGCGGCAGCGTCACTTTACACAGGCGGTTGCGTCACTTTACACAGGCTGCCGCGTCACTTTAGACAGGAGGCTGCGTCACTTTACACAGGCGGTTGCGTCACTTTACACAGGAGGCCGCGTCACTTTATACAGGCGGATGCGTCACTTTAGACAGGAGGCAGCGTCACTTTACACAGGCGGCTGCGTCACTTTACACAGGAGGATGCGTCACTTTATACAGGCGGCTGCGTCACTTTATACAGGAGGCCGCGTCACTTTACACAGGCGGCCGCGTCACTTTACACAGGCGGCTGCGTCACTTTACACAGGCGGATGCGTCACTTTATACAGGCGGATGCGTCACTTTATACAGGTGGCAGCGTCACCTTATACAGGCGGCCGCGTCACTTTATACAGGCGGCCGCGTCACTTTACACAGGCGGATGCGTCACTTTATACAGGCGGATGCGTCACTTTATACAGGCGGATGCGTCACTTTATACAGGTGGCAGCGTCACCTTATACAGGCGGCCGCGTCACTTTATACAGGCGGCTGCGTCACTTTACACAGGCGGATGCGTCACTTTATACAGGCGGCTGCGTCACTTTACACAGGCGGATGTGTCATTTTATACAGGCGGATGCGTCACTTTATACAGGCGGATGCATCACTTTATACAGGTGGCAGCGTCACCTTATACAGGCGGCCGTGTCACTTTATACAGGCGGCTGCGTCACTTTACACAGGCGGCTGTGTCACTTTATACAGGCGGCTGCGTCACTTTACATAGGCGGCTGTGTCATTTTATACAGGCGGATGCGTCACTTTACACAGGCGGCTGTGTCACTTTATACAGGCGGATGCGTCACTTTACACAGGTGCCTGTGTCACTTTATACAGGCGGATGCGTCACTTTACACAGGTGGCTGTGTCACTTTATACAGGCGGATGCGTCACTTTATACAGGTGGCAGCGTCACCTTATACAGGCGGCCGCGTCACTTTATACAGGCGGCTGCGTCACTTTACACAGGCGGATGCGTCACTTTATACAGGCGGCTGCGTCACTTTACACAGGCGGCTGTGTCACTTTATACAGGCGGATGCGTCACTTTACACAGGCGGCTGTGTCACTTTATACAGGCGGATGCGTCACTTTACACAGGTGGCTGTGTCACTTTATACAGGCGGATGCGTCACTTTACACAGGTGGCTGTGTCACTTTATACAGGCGGATGCGTCACTTTATACAGGTGGCAGCGTCACCTTATACAGGCGGCCGCGTCACTTTATACAGGCGGCTGCGTCACTTTACACAGGCGGATGCGTCACTTTACACAGGCGGCTGCGTCACTTTACACAGGCGGCTGCGTCACTTTACACAGGCGGCTGCGTCACTTTACACAGGCGGCTGTGTCACTTTATACAGGCGGATGCGTCACTTTACACAGGTGGCTGTGTCACTTTATACAGGCGGATGCGTCACTTTACACAGGTGGCTGTGTCACTTTATACAGGCGGATGCGTCACTTTACACAGGCGGCTGTGTCACTTTATACAGGCGGATGCGTCACTTTACACAGGTGGCTGTGTCACTTTATACAGGCGGCTGTGTCACTTTATACAGGCGGATGCGTCACTTTACACAGGTGGCTGTGTCACTTTATACAGGCGGCTGCGTCACTTTACACAGGCGGCTGTGTCACTTTATACAGGCGGATGCGTCACTTTACACAGGTGGCTGTGTCACTTTATACAGGCGGATGCGTCACTTTACACAGGCGGCTGTGTCACTTTATACAGGCGGATGCGTCACTTTACACAGGTGGCTGTGTCACTTTATACAGGCGGATGCGTCACTTTACACAGGCGGCTGTGTCACTTTATACAGGCGGATGCGTCACTTTACACAGGTGGCTGTGTCACTTTATACAGGCGGATGCGTCACTTTACACAGGCGGCTGTGTCACTTTATACAGGCGGATGCGTCACTTTACACAGGCGGCTGCGTCACTTTATACAGGCGGATGCGTCACTTTACACAGGCGGCTATTCTTTTGTCTTTTCTGATCTCTATTAAGAACATCTCCACAAAACAGAGCGGACATCCGTGACACCGCTTCACACTCACCCCGTTCCCCTCACACTCACCCCGTTCCCCTTACACTGAGACAGGCAATTGTCAAACTCGAGGAAGGTGGAGTTCTGGCAGCGATGGTCCCGGCAAACCTAGGAGAGAGAAGCACAAATCTGACTAGAGACCACAGAAAAAATGAAATCACATGACGTCTGACGTGTGGATACTATTCCGTAAAGAAAAATCCATGAGCACGCTCACTCCCCACCGCATGAGCACACTCACTCCCCACCGCACGAGCACACTCACTCCCCACCGCATGAGCACACTCACTCCCCACCGCATGAGCACGCTCACTCCCCACCGCATGAGCACGCTCACTCCCCACCGCATGAGCACGCTCACTCCTCACCGCATGAGCACGCTCACTCCCCACCGCATGAGCACACTCACTCCCCACCGCATGAGCACGCTCACTCCTCACCGCATGAGCACGCTCACTCCCCACCGCATGAGCACGCTCACTCCCCACCGCATGAGCACACTCACTCCCCACCGCACGAGCACGCTCTCTCCCTTCCATATGAGCACGCTCTCCCCACCGCATGAGCACGTTCACTTCCCACCGCACGAGCACGCTCTCTCCCCACCGCACGAGCACGCTCACTCCCCACCGCACGAGCACGCTCACTCCCCACCACACGAGCATGCTCACTCCCCACCACACGAGCATGCTCACTCCCCACCGCACGAGCACGCTCTCTCCCCTCCATATGAGCACGCTCTCCCCACCGCATGAGCACGTTCACTTCCCACCGCATGAGCACGCTCTCTCCCCACCGCACGAGCACACTCTCTCCCCTCCATATGAGCACGCTCTCCCCACCGCATGAGCACGTTCACTTCCCACCGCATGAGCACGCTCTCTCCCCACCGCACGAGCACACTCTCTCCCCTCCATATGAGCACGCTCACTCCCCACTGCATGAGCACATTCACTTCCCACCGCATGAGCACGCTCTCTCCCCACCGCACGAGCACGCTCTCTCCCCTCCATATGAGCACGCTCTCCCCACCGCATGAGCACGCTCTCTCCCCACCGCACGAGCACACTCTCTCCCCTCCATATGAGCACACTCTCTCCCCACCGCATGAGCACGTTCACTCCCCACCGCATGAGCACGCTCACTCCCCACCGCATGAGCATGTTCACTCCCCACCGCATGAGCATGCTCACTCCCCACCGCATGAGCACACTCACTCCCCACCGCATGAGCACGCTCACTCCCCACCGCATGAGCACGCTCACTCCCCACCGCATGAGCACGCTCACTCCCCACCGCATGAGCACGTTCATTCCCCACCGCATGAGCACGCTCACTCCCCACCGCATGAGCACGTTCACTCCCCACCGCATGAGCACGCTCACTCCCCACCGCATGAGCACGTTCACTCCCCACCGCATGAGCACGCTCACTCCCCACCGCATGAGCACGCTCTCGCTCCTTCGTGCCAGACAGTGATTCATTGAATCCCATGATTTCAGACCACGCCATGTATTATGAAGAGAGTAAATCCGGTCGGGACTCACCATGCCGTCAGCACATTTAGTCCCAGTCATGACCAGCCCTGGGTCAGACGAGTCTCCATCCTCCTCCTGCAGGGAGTACGAGAAGGTCCCTCGACACATCACCTGGTAACCATTATCCAATATTGTGGTATCCATGGAAACCATGTTGGAGTCTTTGGGTTTCTTGGCACGGCTCTGGCACTGGATCTTACCGCACTTGGCATCCCTGAAAACGAGAAAGACAATGCCACCGATTTATTATCTCCTCCTTCTGCTACACAGAAAACGCCGTCGCTACAGGAAGAAGTTATCACAAGTCACTAAAACTGATGACCTACTAACAGATCACCGTGTCCGCGGGAGTCCATCTACAAGGTCGTTTGGCGCACGCTAGGGAAATGCTAAGACCCGGGCTGAGACCCAGCGCTAATGCGGTTGTGTACAGGATGGAACGTTTTTTTTTCCAGTGCAGAGTGCCAGGCCATACCTATCCCCCGCCCTCACAAGCTTGAATATGAACACATCCAGTGAATAACCTCACACCCCGGCATTATTAAAATCCTCCAAGGTGGCTGTATATCCATGTTTTGATGCACACATATATTAAGACTGATGGGCATTGCATGATAAATGCCACCCAGCAGCATGAAGAATCATTACACTGCATTTAATAGATCCAAAAGGAAGGCCAGGTGAGCCACAATAACCTCCATGCTGCAGCATATAAATAATACATGTTTCAGGGCAAGACGTGTGTCCCTTCAAACATGGTCCACACAGTCACCCTAATAATCAACCACTTCCATACTATGAATAACCCCCAGCATAAAATGTTTAGAATGAGGCAATATATTAGAATTAGGATATATGTGGATAAAGGATACGTTTATAATAGAGCCTACTGCAACAGCAGTGACATTGCTGACCAGAGCCATTATTTTGGTGTATGGCGCCAACAGAACACCTGTGCTGCATTCCAATCAATTGCCTGTTAATTGTGGGCGAGGATCTGTTTTTTCAGAGTTAGCACCATGGTTGAGCTGTAGGTAAAATGTTACAATTCGCACCCCTCAAAAAATTAGCGCTGGCACCAAGTTATCTGTTTGCTGCAAAAGCGCTAGAGATCTCTAGCGCTCCCCATGTTAAGTAAAGGACGTGGGAGGCAAACAATCTATTGGTCAGGTATAGACTGAATTAACCTGGCCCTAACGCATAACCATGCCGACACAAGGGTTAGCTCACACCAGCGGATAGTGCCCTAAATAAATATATATGTTACGGGTAAAGCCCAAAGTGCAGGTAATCCTGACATTACCCAGGCGTCATTAGCAAAAGTCCTAAGTGAAATTTCGGACTTTACCCGGGTAATCTGCAAAGTATCCAGAGGCCTCTGGGTAATCCGGTTTTCTGCTCTATTTTAACCAGGTAATTCGCACATTACCCGAGTGTTTCTGGATAAAGTGTGATGTGCAACGAAACATCGGACTTTATCCGGGTAATCTGCAAAGTATCCAGAGGCCTCTGGGTAATCCGGTTTTCTTGGGTTTTCAGCAGGTTGCAGTTGACTGAATACCGAGGATTACCCGGGTAAAGCTGCAAACTGTTATCTGACCGATAATAAAATTGTGTTTTTTTTGTTATTCTTTATGAAATTGTATCCAGTCACAAACCGCACTAAATAACCGTCATGTGACTCTGTGCATTAATGTCTGAAAATTAATTTCTGAAGATAAAGATATTATATAAAGAGTAACCTGATGGTTATTATGTTTTATAAATGATATATTAGCACATATAACACATAATAAAGATCATGTAACTCTTTCACATTCATATAAGAAACATTTCCTGTTACTCTGTATATTCATTATATCTGCAATACATTTTAATGTTTGTCTTTTGCCATTTTCATTGATAATATCCATAGATAATAGCAAAATTCACTGTTACCCAAGCGGGGTTGGATGCTCTGCAGATTACCCGGGTGAAGCTGTGGATAGTCCTCAGATTACCCAAGTGAAGATGTGGATAGTCCTCAGATTACCCAGGTGAAGCTGTGGATAGTCCTCACATTACCCAGGTGAAGCTGTGGAAAGTCCTCAGATTACCCAGGTGAAGCTGTGGATAGTCCTCAGATTACCCAGGTGAAGCTGTGAATAGTCCTCACATTACCCAGGTGAAGCTGTGGATAGTCCTCAGATTACCCAGGTGAAGCTGTGGATAGTCCTCAGATTACCCAGGTGAAGCTGTGGATAGTCCTCAGATTACCCGGGTGAAGCTGTGGATAGTCCTCAGATTACCCAAGTGAAGCTGTGGATAGTCCTCAGATTACCCAGGTAAAGCTGTGGATAGTCCTCAGATTACCCAGGTGAAGCTGTGGATAGTCCTCAGATTACCTGGGTGAAGCTGTGGATAGTCCTCAGATTACCCGGGTGAAGCTGTAGATAGTCCTCAGATTACCCAGGTGAAGCTGTGGATAGTCCTCAGATTACCTGGGTGAAGCTGTGGATAGTCCTCAGATTACCCGGGTGAAGCTGTGGATAGTCCTCAGATTAACCGGGTGAAGCTGTGGATAGTCCTCAGATTACCCGGGTGAAGCTGTGGATAGTCCTCAGATTACCCGGGTGAAGCTGTGGATAGTCCTCAGATTACCCGGGTGAAGCTTCAGACTTGCACATTATCCGGGTAAAGTGTGAATTTTTCAGCTCTTCCAGACTGTTACCTGGGTAAAGTCTGAAATGTTCATTTTTTATTTTTTTTCCAGCTTTACCCAGCGGTTTTGGGTGATGTCAGGATTACCCGGGTAATCCTAGGATTAACTGCACTTCGGCCTTTAACCGTAACACATATATATAAGATTCCAAAACCCCAGAGTAATGTGAAGCGATGATGCCTTTTAATTGTACTAACCTGATACTTCAATTCAATATTTTATTTGCTGCAATTCGGCAGTTTTCCGCTGAATGTCCTTTAGCTGCTTCAGTGACTCCACTTTTAGCAAATTACAGGGACCAGTCACTAAATAGGGAATCTATATACTGTATATAAACGCGAACCTCCTGACTGACCGATCAACGCGCAGCTGAAACCGTTTGACCTAGGAACGTGAAATTTTGAAGGCGCATTGTTTTTATGATGTGGGCACCCACTACGGAAAGATTTTGGGAAACTCGGCCCCTAAGGGGGTGAAAAAGGGGGTTGAATATTTTAAACAGGATACCTATATCTCCAAGACAGACGATGTTACAGACCTGAAAATTGGTATCTAGATTCGTCTTGAAAAATAAAAAAACATGTATTTTACCATTTTCCGAAAATCCAGTGAGGGGGGCAAAAAGGGGGGTTGAATACTTTTATCAGTAAACCTATATTTCAAAAACCGGAGATGTTACAGGTATGAAATTTGGTATTTACAAACTTTGTGAAAAAAGCCAAACATGTGTTTCACCATTTTCCAAAAATCCAGTTAAGGGGGAGGGGGTGTCAGGGAAAGGGGTGTGAATACTTTTATCAGTATACCTCTATTTCAAAAACCAAAGATGTTACAGGTGTGAAATTTGGTATTTACAAACTTTGTGAAAAAAGCCAAACATGTGTTTCACCATTTTCCAAAAATCCAGTTAAGGGGGAGGGGGTGTCAGGGAAAGGGGTGTGAATACTTTTATCAGTATACCTCTATTTCAAAAACCAAAGATGTTACAGGTGTGAAATTTGGTATTTACAATCTTCTTGAAAATAAAGAAACACGTGTTTTACCTTTTTCCAAAAATCCAAGTGGGGGGGGGGTGGGTGAAAAAAGGGGGGTGAATACTTTTAAACAGGATACCTATATCTCAAAAACAGAAGATGTTACAGACGTGAAAATTTGTATTTTACCATTTTCCAAGAATTCAGTGGGAGGGGGCAAAAAGGGGGGCTTGAATACTTTTATCAGTATACCTATATTCCAAAAACCAAAGATGTTACAGGTGTGAAATTTGGCACTTACATTCTTCTTGAAAAATAAAAAAAAACACGTGTTTTACCATTTTCCAAAAATCCCAAGTGGGGGGGTGAAAAAAGGGGGGGGTTTGAACAAAAAAACTCCTGTTTCTTTTAAAAACAATTTTAACAAATCCCAAAATCCACGCGAGTGAAGCCGCCGGCTAAAGCTAGTTCATCATATTTTCGGCAAAATTAATTCCCCGAAATGTGACGAAAAGCAGAGGATGTAAAGAAAGCCTTTACAGACCAGGCCTCAGATTATACCCCAGCTTCAGAGCATTCAGGTGTGGAAGATCCACAAGGTGCACATGGAGGAGCTGGTATCTCCGCAACACTGCCTAACATGGATAGCAAGCCAGGTTCTCGCAAAAGGGCTCCTGACCGAGGGGCGTCAAAAGCGGCCGATGCTAAGAGACGCTTGGAGTCTCATCCCCGTGAGGAAAGACTCAGGTTGAGGTGACCTCGAGTCCGGGGAAGATGAAGGAGAGAACTCCTTAGTGAATTATGCACCAGAGGTCGATACTGACCTATTGTCACCAGATGATGTGGAGCCTCCTCCTTTACAGGTTGGAGATACTATTTATGACCCAGAGGGGAACCCACTGTTTAACCCCCGAGACATATCTCACACGAGTTCCTCTGCGTGGACTCCACAGCCCCATATAGAATGGTGGCTCGATACCATTATGCTCTGCCCTTTAGATAAAGGCGCACGCGCACCACATTGAAAGCCGAGTGCCCCAGGCCCACTACTTCTGGGAAAACCTGGGTCACTCCTGACGTTGATGAAGTCTTTCAAAAATTTGTGGCAAATAAAGGCTTTAATACGAAAAAGAGCATTGATCTGGCCCTACGTAATTGCCAGGACAAGCTGTTGGATACCGCTGGACCCCTAGTCAAGGTCCTAGATATTGTTACTCAAGCCAAACTGTCTCGCACTCCATTGGATCACTCAGAAATAGCCGGATGGCTACAAAGATCCCTATGCTTGTTGGGTAATGCCAACTCGGCTGTCGAGCCGAAAGATGGAAAACTATCCTTTTAAAGATGGACCCAACATGGCTGAGACGGACCTGGGAGTCAAGGCCTTCTATTTGGGGATCCATTTGCCAAACACCTTAACACTTATGTGGGCTCATTCTTCCTTCTGGACAAGGCTGAGACATCTATTAAAAAAGTGTTTCAAAATCGGGCCTCCCACACAGCCGGTAGAGGCAAGGGTCACTCTGCCGGCTGCGAGGGTCCTACCCGCTCTGCAAGCCCCTCTTACAACACTGAAAGCACAGTCACTCCCAGCTCAAGAGTCTTCCCATCTCGAGCCAGACCTTGGCACAGCAGAATTAGCCGTGGTGGCAGATTCGCTTCATCCAGAGGGCCTTCAGGTGAGACAATTTCAAATTATTCAACCCTCTCAAGCGAGAGTAGGTGGTCAACTGGTACAATTCTACCGCAATTGGGAACGCCTTACCGGCGATGCTTGGATAGGACACAGTTCAGGGTTACCTAATAGAATTTGTCAATACACCAACACAGCTTCACTCTCCTGCACCACTACACTTTGCGCAAGCTCAGTCTCGGTGGTTACACGAGGAGGTACAGGACCTCCTGCGCAAAAATGCTATAGAACCAGCCAGCCCTTCCAGGGAAGGTTTCCTAAGCTCCTTTTCCTGGTGGCCAAGAAGGGTGGCGGTATGCGGCCAGTCATAAACTTACGAGACCTCGACAACTTTGTTATACACAGACACTTCAAAATGGAAGGTATGCACACATTACAACACGTCCTCCTCCAGCACGACTGGATGGTCAAGCTGGACATGAAGGACGTTTACCTGACTGTTCCAATACACATATCACACAGAGATTTCCTCAAATTCACCTGGCAGAATCACACATACCGATTTACAGGTCTACCTTCCGGCCTCTCATCAGCTCCGTGGTGCTTCACAAAGCTGTTGAAGCCGGTAATCGCGTCCTTACGAGCGAGAGGCGTATGCCTCATAATCTATCTAGACGATATCCTCCTGATGTCCCAAAACAAGGAGACCCTGCAAGTTCACCTCGGTTGGACAATTTAGTTGTTGCAGGAACTGGGATTCCTCATCAACAAATAGAAATCCATCCTGGTCCCGAAACGCCGGATTGAATTTCTGGGTTTTCTTCTAGACTCCTCAGAAAGCAGGCTTTACCGTCCAAATGCAAAAATGAGGGGTATACGAAGGAAATATCCTCTCTCCTTCGTCACACTGCTCCATGCTGAGAATATGATGATTGGTCTGCTAGCAGCAGCTCCTCCAGCAATTGTTCCAGCTCCTCTGCATTATCGGGCACTCCAACGCCTGAAGGCCCGTTCCCTCTGAGTGGTCTCGACTACACGGATGTCATCCAGCTGACAGAGGATGCTCGCAAGGACCTCACATGGTGGCAGATCCACAGGTCATTATGGAACAAGAAAAGACTTTCCCTCTAGCCCCATCGTTAGTGATAGACTCGGATGCCAGCAATCTGGGCTGGGGAGCCCACTGTGAAGGAGTGGAAACAGGGGGACAATGGTCCCCAGAGGAACGTCTGCTTCACATCAATGTGTTGGAACTGCTGGCGGGATTCTTCGCTGTCCGCTGCTTCACCGGGGGCACATCCCATCAGCACCTTCTACTCCGATTGGACAACTTCCCAGCTGTCAGATATATAAATGCCATGGGAGGCCCAAGATCGGCACCTCTGACTCACATGGAAGTGAATCTTTGGAGTTCCAGTCTGTTATTTGATTGGAGAGACCTGGAATTAATTGGGCTTGAACCCAAAGGCCGTTCTGGAGGCAATAATCCCAGACACATCCTAGATGCAGGGGATTGGAAGCTCCAGCCTTCGCTTTTCTGGGATCTAAGGGGTCCGTTCCAAAGGGACCTCTTTGCATCCAGACTGAACGCTCAACTCCCAGCTTTCTTCAGTTGGAGGCCGGACCCGGATGCTCTGGATATAGACGCTTTTCTACAGGATTGGTAGTCCAAACGCCATTACACGTTTCCTCCATTCACCCTCATCCCAAGGATGATATTGAGAGTGAGATTGCAACGATTGTGGTGATAAGCCCCAATTGGCCCAGTCAACCTTGGTTTCCCCTCCCTATTGGAGCTGGCGATAGATATTCTCAGGATGCTTCCGCGCCATCAAGACCTCCTCAGGAACTCGGCGAATCTGCCTCCTCCACTACTGCTGCACGACAAATGGACACTATCGGTGTGGCTGATTTCAGGTTCACCTGGCAAGGCCAAGGAATTTCGAGACGAACTGAAGAATTACTGTTACAGGCCTGGGCCCCAAGCACAAGAGGTGTATATAGATCTGCCTGGAACAGATGGGCTACTTGGTGTATGGGACAACACCTGGATCGCTTTTCGGCTTCTCTGAATTTCGTCCTTGATTTTCTGACCAGTATCTTTGATTCCGGAGTAGCTTATAGAACCTTGAATGTCTATCGTTCGGCTGTCTCGGCGGGACATGTTGGGCTCGCTGGCGTTGCTAGCGGTCAACACCCGCTTATCTGCAGATTGTTGCGAGCTGCCCGTTCGGTTAGACCTCCTCTCCCCCGGTACTCGTCCACTTGGGATGTTTCCATTATGCTAAGGTTCGTGGAACGGTGGCCTGATAATACAGCTTTGTCCTTACAGCAATTGTCAGCCAAGCTTGTGGTTCTGTTTTGCTTGCTCTCCTGCAAACGTGTAGGTAATGTTAGGCCCTTGGATTACCCTTCCAGATCTTTTAGACAGGATGGTGTCTACTTTGACATATCTCGTAGGACTAAGACCTCTATTTCCTCAGTTTTCTATCCAGTTTTCCACGACCGTCCTCTATTGTCCGGTGCGGTCCTATGAGTCTCGTACGTCTGACTTCAGGCAGGGTGTTGTATCCCCTTTGTTTATATGGTTTCGATCCCTGCATGCCCCAGTATCATCACCGTCTCTGGCACGCTGGGAGCGATGGTTATTGAATTTATCTGGTGTGGATACTTCCTGTTTTGGGGCGCACTCGGTGTGCAGTGCCATGGTTTCGTCCGCTTTGGCGGCTGGTTGTCGTTTGGAAGATATCATGCTGTCAGCAGACTGGTCCAGGGAATCGACAGCACATCTGTTTAATGTTCGCCCGCTGCCTCATTGGACGTCCTCAGTTAAAGTTCAGCTTTCAACTAGCAAATACTCGCCTCCGAGTCCTGTATTGAAATTACTACATTTTCCTGTTTCACAACGGAAAGTATGAATTTTAAGAAGGACTCAGAGGCGAGTATTTCCCTCCCTCGACCTCCCTTCTGTATACTGTGACCGACTGTTCATAATAAAGATATTTCATATTGCTTAGGCCCTGTTCACACTGTGCGATTTATCGTGCGGATTTTGCCGCGACGCCACAGCAAAATCCGCGCGACGTCGCACTATGTAGCTTCTCCAATGCATTTCAATGGAGCTGTTCACATCTTGCCGCACGATGTCGCGCCATGTCGCATGTCGCAGAAGCAGGTCGCTGGTACATGACCCTTTTTTTGCGATTTGCTATCTGCGATTTGTATTGGTGGTGCTTTGCAAAAATCGCACAAAACAGTGATGTCGCGCGACGTTGCGCGACATTATCGCACCATGTCGCGAATATGAAAATCGCACGGAAAGTCGCGCGACTTTCAAATCGCACAGTGTGAACGGGGCCTTACCGACTCATTCGCCCTTTGTTATTGCGATACCACTCTAATGCTAGCGATGTTATGGCCGCGCTTGCGCTGTTTTCCATTTTCCTGATTAAAGGATTTTATGATCTGGTTCCGCGCACTGTGCTTTTTTGTTCAATGTGATTTTGCACTTAGTTGCGGTTTTGTTTCTAACCACGGCACCGTGTTTCTGTTTTTCCCCAGCCTTGTGAGTACTCCTTCCCACCGTTTGGTTGAATCTCGGATTCCTCCTCGACCTCCTCTGATGGCATGAGAAGTCTTTGTTTTCCCTGTTGGAACGTTTCGTTTTGTTGATCTTGTCCTCGTTACACGCAAAAAAAGAGGAGGAGCCTATTTCGGGAAGGGACTATGTGCACTGCACAGGGGGAACTGTGGGGACATGGTACATTCAGTGTGAGTCAGAGTGTCACATATTCAGTGTGAGTCAGAGTGTCGTAAGGTCAGTGTGAGTCAGAGTGTCGTATATTCAGTGTGAGTCAGAGTGCCGTAAGGTCAGTGAGTCAGAGTGTCGTAGGGTCAGTGTAAGTCAGAGTGCCGTAAAGTCAGTGCAAGTCAGAGTGCCGTAAAGTCAGTGCGAGTCAGAGTGCCGTAAAGTCAGTGTGAGTCAGAGTGCTGTAAGGTCAGTGCGAGTCAGAGTGCCGTAAAGTCAGTGCGAGTCAGAGTGCCGTAAAGTCAGTGTGAGTCAGAGTGCTGTAAGGTCAGTGCGAGTCAGAGTGTCGTAAAGTCAGTGTGAGTCAGAGTGTCGTAAGGTCAGTGTGAGTCAGAGTGTCCTATGGTCAGTGTAAGTCAGAGTGTCCTATATTCAGTGTGAGTCAGAGTGTCGTAAGGTCAGTGTGAGTCAGAGTGTCCTATGGTCAGTGTAAGTCAGAGTGTCGTATATTCAGTGTAAGTCAGAGTGTCGTATATTCAGTGTGAGTCAGTGTCGTAAGGTCAGTGTGAGTCAGAGTGTCGTAAGGTAAGTGTGAGTCAGAGTGTCGTAAGGTCAGTGTGAGTCAGAGTGTCGTAAGGTCAGTGTGAGTCAGAGTGTCGTAAGGTCAGTGTGAGTCAGTGTCGTAAGGTACGTGTGAGTCAGAGTGTCGTAAGGTCAGTGTGAGTCAGAGTGTCGTAAGGTCAGTGTGATGTAAAATCAATGTACATAGGTGTTGCTGGTGGATGGACATACTCACTCAGTTCTACATGCCACATACTGCCCTTGTCCTCTCCTGCCGCAGTTCCCATATTGGTCACCTGCTTTGTTCACATCTTTGAAGCACATGTCCGGGGCCGGCCGCGCATCTGCAGGACGCAACAGCATGTTCAGTGATATGTAATATAGAGAGATACCCCCAGAGTAACTCACACATAATAAACAGATACCCCCTGAGTAACTCACACGTAATATACAGATACCCCCGGAGTAACTCACACGTAATATACAGATACCCCCGGAGTAACTCACACATAATAAACAGATACCCCCAGAGTAACTCACACATAATAAACAGATACCCCCTGAGTAACTCACACGTAATATACAGATACCCCCAGAGTAACTCACACGTAATATACAGATACCCCCGGAGTAACTCACACATAATAAACAGATACCCCCTGAGTAACTCACACGTAATATACAGATACCCCCAGAGTAACTCACACGTAATATACAGATACCCCCAGAGTAACTCACACATAATAAACAGATACCCCCAGAGTAACTCACACATAATAAACAGATACCCCCAGAGTAACTCACACGTAATATACAGATACCCCCTGAGTAACTCACACATAATAAACAGATACCCCCAGAGTAACTCACACATAATAAACAGATACCCCCAGAGTAACTCACACGTAATATACAGATACCCCCTGAGTAACTCACACATAATAAACAGATACCCCCGGAGTAACTCACACATAATAAACAGATACCCCCAGAGTAACTCACACGTAATATACAGATACCCCCTGAGTAACTCACACATAATAAACAGATACCCCCAGAGTAACTCACACATAATAAACAGATACCCCCAGAGTAACTCACACATAATAAACAGATACCCCCAGAGTAACTCACACATAATAAACAGATACCCCCAGAGTAACTCACACATAATAAACAGATACCCCCAGAGTAACTCACACATAATATACAGATACCCCCAGAGTAACTCACACGTAATATACAGATACCCCCTGAGTAACTCACACGTAATATACAGATACCCCCAGAGTAACTCACACATAATAAACAGATACCCCCAGAGTAACTCACACGTAATATACAGATACCCCCAGAGTAACTCACACATAATAAACAGATACCCCCAGAGTAACTCACACGTAATAAACAGATACCCCCAGAGTAACTCACACATAATATACAGATACCCCCAGAGTAACTCACACATAATAAACAGATACCCCCAGAGTAACTCACACGTAATATACAGATACCCCCAGAGTAACTCACACGTAATATACAGATACCCCCAGAGTAACTCACACATAATAAACAGATACCCCCAGAGTAACTCACACGTAATATACAGATACCCCCTGAGTAACTCACACGTAATATACAGATACCCCCTGAGTAACTCACACGTAATATACAGATACCCCCAGAGTAACTCACACGTAATATACAGATACCCCCAGAGTAACTCACACATAATAAACAGATACCCCCTGAGTAACTCACACGTAATATACAGATACCCCCTGAGTAACTCACACGTAATATACAGATACCCCCTGAGTAACTCACACGTAATATACAGATACCCCCAGAGTAACTCACACGTAATATACAGATACCCCCCGAGTAACTCACACGTAATATACAGATACCCCCAGAGTAACTCACACGTAATATACAGATACCCTCTGAGTAACTCACACGTAATATACAGATACCCTCTGAGTAACTCACACGTAATATACAGATACCCCCAGAGTAACTCATGGTGCCTGTGACATGTAATATAGAAATACCCCCTCCCCCCCAAGCTGCATGTATCTTGTCTGTGCAGGAGTATATTAATATATTACAATACGATTTATGACAGTTACTTTACTGACCTGTGACATGCAGGGAGAGGGGGAGAGTGACCTGTGACATGCAGGGAGAGGGGAGAGTGACCTGTGACATGCAGGGAGAGGGGAGAGTGACCTGTGACATGCAGGGAGAGGGGGAGAGTGACCTGTGACATGCAGGGAGAGGGGAGAGTGACCTGTGACATGCAGGGAGAGGGGGAGAGTGACCTGTGACATGCAGGGAGAGGGGAGAGTGACCTGTGACATGCAGGGAGAGGGGAGAGTGACCTGTGACATGCAGGGAGAGGGGAGAGTGACCTGTGACATGCAGGGAGAGGGGGAGAGTGACCTGTGACATGCAGGGAGAGGGGAGAGTGACCTGTGACATGCAGGGAGAGGGAGAGTGACCTGTGACATGCAGGGAGAAGGGAGAGTGACCTGTGACATGCAGGGAGAGGGAGAGTGACCTGTGACATGCAGGGAGAGGGGGAGAGAGACCTGTGACATGCAGGAGAGGGGAGAGTGACCTGTGACATGCAGGGAGAGTGACCTGTGACATGCAGGGAGAGGGGGAGAGTGACCTGTGACATGCAGGGAGAGGGGGAGAGTGACCTGTGACATGCAGGGAGAGGGGAGAGTGACCTGTGACATGCAGGGAGAGGGGAGAGTGACCTGTGACATGCAGGGAGAGGGAGAGTGACCTGTGACATGCAGGGAGAGGGAGAGTGACCTGTGACATGCAGGGAGAGGGGGAGTGACCTGTGACATGCAGGGAGAGTGACCTGTGACATGCAGGGAGAGGGGAGAGTGACCTGTGACATGCAGGGAGAGTGACCTGTGACATGCAGGGAGAGGGGAGAGTGACCTGTGACATGCAGGGAGAGGGGAGAGTGACCTGTGACATGCAGGGAGAGGGGAGAGTGACCTGTGACATGCAGGGAGAGTGACCTGTGACATGCAGGGAGAGGGGGAGAGTGACCTGTGACAGTGGGGGAAGCTGGAACATGAAGCGCTGAGCTTCCACATACCTGAGCCCCAGAGATCCACGCACTGCTGGTGGTGTGTCAGGCACATGCCATTGAAACAATAAGCCTCTCCATAGGCGCACAAAGACCCGTCCAGCATATACACATTAGGGGGGCAGAAGGGGGAGTCTCCCTTGCAGAATTCGGGCAGGTCACATGGTCCGGACGCCTCACGGCACAGTGTCCCGGCAGGCTTTAGCTGGTGACAGAAAGTCAGTGTCTGTTATGCGGTCCTAGCAGTGAAGCCATACTATACATTGCCCGACGCCCCCCTGGGTATTCCCCCCCCCCCATTAAGCTGCTGGCCGTGGGCTTTGTTTAGGGTGAGGACGGGTAGCATCTCCAGTGCCAGGTGAGGCCGGAGCCCTCTGAGCGAGGCGTCTAATGCACATCTGAGACCCTCAACATCGTCACTCACAGCTACCGGGCACAAAAGATAACCCGCCTCATAATCAGCCGGAACGAGATGCCCCAATCCCCCCAGCTCGCCCACTCTATGCCATCTTTCAGTCACTGCCAATCCAGACAGTGACAAAATGCCACCCCCAGCTTTGATACCTCACCGGTACCGTACGGCTGAAGCAGGGGGCACCTACCTTACAATCCTGGCAGCACTCTCCGTGGGCGCACTGGGCGTGACCCTTTAAGAAGCAGTGGAAGGCGTGGCAGCAGGGGTTATTACACTCCTAGAGGAAAGTGATACAATGTCAGCAGGAGGTTATTTCACTGTGCAGGGATTTAATGTAGATAAATGTAAAGTTATGCACTTTGGAGTCAAGACACACGAGCAACTTATACCCTCAATGGTGCCGAGTTAGGGAAATCCGAGACGACGAAGGAGAAGGATTGGGGAATAATCATACAGGGTTATCCAAAGAGATCCGAATGGCTGGAGAAAGGGAACCGGACAGTGAAATTCAGCGTTCGGTAACCTTTCCTGGCCATTCGGCTATCCAGAAAGCAGGCAGTTCGCCAAATGTTGGCGAATTGCCTGAACATACGGTGCCTGTTCGGTGCCTGTTCGAGGGCAGTGAAATCCCCATAAAAAAGCACTGCTTCGTCTATTCAGAGAACAAAAACCAGCAGTGAAAGGTTCCCCTAATGTCCTGCCATTCGGTGTTTTCATTCGGCAAGTTTATTCAGGAGAATCCCATACGCTTCAATGTTAAAAATATTCCCGTTTTAATCCAATATCTAATAAACCGTTTATTATAAAATTCTGCAGCAAAAAGTCTCTTTATTTATAGATTTTTTAGGATATTTTAAGCATTTTTTTTTAAAAAGTCAGATTACTTTTTTTTTTAACGTTATTTATTTTTTCTGTAACAGCCCTTTTTATTATCATTCATTGGATTTTATATGTAAATTTCAGACATTTTCGCTCAGTAGTTTCTTTGCAAACAGCGCTTCACTTTTCAAACATTCAAGCAAACTGTTTTTTTAATTTATTCACTGCATTCGACTGCTGTGTCGGCTTTTTCTGGCAGCTTCACTGCGATTGATCGGCTCCTGCTCTGGTTTTTCTGGCGTCTTTGACGGGTTAATCCAGATGTTTTTGCGGGTTTTCAGCATGCATTCGCCGGGTTTTCGGCAGCTTTTCCCTGCACTTCGGGGACCCTGTGGTTCTTGCTGAATACACCGCAGGGTCACCGAAATGGGAAAGTCGATTTGCACCGAATTGAAGAGAACGAAAAGTCACCGAACGTGCAGTGACTTTTCGAATCTCTTTGAATAACCCCGATTGACTTCAAACTAAGTAACAATGCAATGTCAAACAGCAGCCGCCAAGGCCAGCAAGGTATCGGCATGCATTAAAAGGGGAGTTCACTCTCGGGATGAAAACATAATTTTGCCTCTGTATAAATCAATGGTCAGGCCGCACCTTGAATATGCCGTGTGATTTTGGGCACCTGTCTTAAAAAAAGATATTATAGCGTTAGAAAAAGTGCAGAGACGGGCGTCTAAATTAATAAGGGGAATGGAAGGGTTAAGTTATGAGGAAAGACTAACAAGCTTAAACCTGTTTAGTTTAGAGAAACGGCGCCTTAGAGGGATCTGATAACTTTATATAAATATATATGGGGCCTTAGAGGGATCTGATAACTTTATATAAATATATACGGGGCCTTAGAGGGATCTGATAACTTTATATAAATATATACAGGGCCTTAGAGGGATCTGATAACTTTATATAAATATATACGGGGCCTTAGAGGGATCTGATAACTTTATATAAATATATACAGGGCCTTAGAGGGATCTGATAACTTTATATAAATATATACGGGGCCTTAGAGGGATCTGATAACCTTATATAAATATATATGGGGCCTTAGAGGGATCTGATAACTTTATATAAATATATACGGGGCCTTAGAGGGATCTGATAACTTTATATAAATATATACGGGGCCTTAGAGGGATCTGATAACTTTATATAAATATATACGGGGCCTTAGAGGGATCTGATAACTTTATATAAATATATACGGGGCCTTAGAGGGATCTGATAACTTTATATAAATATATACAGGGCCTTAGAGGGATCTGATAACTTTATATAAATATATACGGGGCCTTAGAGGGATCTGATAACTTTATATAAATATATACGGGGCCTTAGAGGGATCTGATAACTTTATATAATATATACGGGGCCTTAGAGGATCTGATAACTTTATATAAATATATACGGGGCCTTAGAGGGATCTGATAACCTTATATAAATATATACGGGGCCTTAGAGGGATCTGATAACTTTATATAAATATATACGGGGCCTTAGAGGGATCTGATAACTTTATATAAATATATACGGGGCCTTAGAGGGATCTGATAACTTTATATAAATATATACGGGGCCTTAGAGGGATCTGATAACCTTATATAAATATATACGGGCCTTAGAGGGATCTGATAACTTTATATAAATATATATGGCGTCTTAGAGGGATCTGATAACTTTAAATAAATATATACGAGGCCATTGTAAACCATTGCCAGGAAACCTATTAATTAACAGGTCACGAGGTCATCCATTTAGACTGGATGAAAGGAAATTCAGCCTGAAGCATAGGAAGGGTTATTTTACGGTGAGAACAATAAAGCTGTGGAATTCTCTGCCTGTTGAGGTGGTTGGGTCAGAGACTGTACAGACTTTTAAAAAGCGACTGGATGACTTCCTGCAGACACAGAATATTAAGGGTTATAATATTTAATATGTGGGTAAAAGCTTCTTGATCCAAGGAGAAATCTGACGCCATCAGGGGACAAGAAGGATTTTTTTCCCAGTATGTTGCATATTGGCGAGCATTTCAGACTGGGTTTTTGTCTTCTTTTGGATCAACAGCAGTAGGTGATATGTGAAAGGCTGAACCTGATGGACGCATGTCTTTTTTCAGCCTATATAACTATGTAACTATGTAACTATGTAACTATGGTCACCATCTCCTCCACGTTTTAAGGGATGATATGTGGGGGCACAGAGGGTCCTGGTCAAACACCAAACCTACCCCAGTATCGATCATTCAGGGCAGGGATGCCACGGTGTATGATCCTTGGCACAATGACCAAAAATTACACCTCTGTACCAATTAGCAGCGGGGCAGTAAAGGTGGACTCAGACAGTGTATGTCTATAAAGTCCCATCTCGAGGGGATTCCTGCAGATCCTCACCGGATGAAGAGTAACATCATTCACATCCAGCCCTCACCTCTCACCCGAAAACTCCCACCGGTGACACACCTCCCTCATACCCGCTACCTGAGAGCCCTCACCTCTCACCCAAAAACTCACACCGCTAAGGCACCACCCTTATACCCGCTACCTGAGAGCCCTGCCGAGGAGCACTCACCCAAAAACTCCCACCGCTAACGCACAACCCTCATACCCGCTACCTGAGAGCCCTGCCGAGGAGCGCTCACCCAAAAACTCCCACCACTAACGCACAACCCTCATACCCGCTACCTGAGAGCCCTGCCGGAGAGCGCTCACCTCTCACCCAAAAACTCACACCGCTAAGGCACCACCCTTATACCCGCTACCTGAGAGCCCTGCCGAGGAGCGTTCACCCAAAAACTCCCACCACTAACGCACAACCCTCATACCCGCTACCTGAGAGCCCTGCCGAGGAGCGCTCACCCAAAAACTCCCACCGCTAACGCACAACCCTCATACCCGCTACCTGAGAGCCCTGCCGAGGAGCACTCATCCAAAAACTCCCCCCTCCAACGCACAACCCTCATACCCGCTACCTGAGAGCCCTGCCGAGGAGCACTCACCCAAAAACTCCCACCGCTAACGCACAACCCTCATACCCGCTACCTGAGAGCCCTGCCGGGGAGCACTCACCCAAAAACTCCCACCACTAACGCACAACCCTCATACCCGCTACCTGAGAGCCCTGCCGAGGAGCACTCACCAAAAACTCCCACCGCTAACGCACAACCCTCATACCCGCTACCTGAGAGCCCTGCCGGGGAGCGCTCACCCAAAAACTCCCACCACTAACGCACAACCCTCATACCCGCTACCTGAGAGCCCTGCCGGAGAGCGCTCACCTCTCACCCAAAAACTCACACCGCTAAGGCACCACCCTTATACCCGCTACCTGAGAGCCCTGCGAGGAGCGCTCACCCAAAAACTCCCACCACTAACGCACAACCCTCATACCCGCTACCTGAGAGCCCTGCCGAGGAGCGTTCACCCAAAACTCCCACCACTAACGCACAACCCTCATACCCGCTACCTGAGAGCCCTGCGAGGAGCGCTCACCCAAAAACTCCCACCGCTAACGCACACCCTCATACCCGCTACCTGAGAGCCCTGCCGAGGAGCACTCATCCAAAAACTCCCCCCTCCAACGCACAACCCTCATACCCGCTACATGAGAGCCCTGCCGAGGAGCACTCACCCAAAAACTCCCACCGCTAACGCACAACCCTCATACCCGCTACCTGAGAGCCCTGCCGGGGAGCACTCACCCAAAAACTCCCACCACTAACGCACAACCCTCATACCCGCTACCTGAGAGCCCTGCCGAGGAGCACTCACCCAAAAACTCCCACCACTAACGCACAACCCTCATACCCGCTACCTGAGAGCCCTGCCGAGGAGCGCTCACCCAAAAACTCCCACCACTAACGCACAACCCTCATACCCGCTACCTGAGAGCCCTGCCGAGGAGCACTCACCCAAAAACTCCCACCACTAACGCACAACCCTCATACCCGCTACCTGAGAGCCCTGCCGAGGAGCGCTCACCCAAAAACTCCCACCACTAACGCACAACCCTCATACCCGCTACCTGAGAGCCCTGCCGAGGAGCGCTCACCCAAAAACTCCCACCACTAACGCACAACCCTCATACCCGCTACCTGAGAGCCCTGCCGAGGAGCGCTCACCCAAAAACTCCCACCACTAACGCACAACCCTCATACCTGCTACCTGAGAGCCCTGCCGAGGAACACTCACCCAAAAACTCCCACCACTAACGCACAACCCTCATACCCGCTACCTGAGAGCCCTGCCGAGGAGCGCTCACCCAAAAACTCTCACCGCTAACGCACAACCCTCATACCCGCTACCTGAGAGCCCTGCCGAGGAGCGCTCACCCAAAAACTCCCACCAATAACGCACAACCCTCATACCCGCTACCTGAGAGCCCTGCCGAGGAGCGCTCACCCAAAAACTCTCACCGCTAACGCACAACCCTCATACCCGCTACCTGAGGGCCCTGCCGGGGAGCGTTCACCCAAAAACTCCCACCACTAAGGCACAACCCTCATACCCGCTACCTGAGAGCCCTGCCGAGGAGCGCTCACCCAAAAACTCCCACCACTAACGCACAACCCTCATACCCGCTACCTGAGAGCCCTGCCGAGGAGCGCTCACCCAAAAACTCTCACCGCTAACGCACAACCCTCATACCCGCTACCTGAGAGCCCTGCCGAGGAGCACTCACCCAAAAACTCTCACCGCTAACGCACAACCCTCATACCCGCTACCTGAGAGCCCTGCCGAGGAGCGCTCACCCAAAAACTCTCACCGCTAACGCACAACCCTCATACCCGCTACCTGAGGGCCCTGCCGGGGAGCGCTCACCCAAAAACTCCCACCGCTAACGCACAACCCTCATACCCGCTACCTGAGAGCCCTGCCGAGGAGCGCTCACCCAAAACTCCCACCGCTAACGCACAACCTCATACCCGCTACCTGAGAGCCCTGCCGAGGAGCACTCACCCAAAAACTCTCACTGCTAACACAAACCCTCATACCCGCTACCTGAGGGCCCTGCCGGGGAGCGCTCACCAAAAACTCCCACCGCTAACGCACAACCCTCATACCCGCTACCTGAGAGCCCTGCCGGGGAGCGCTCACCCAAAAACTCCCACCGCTAACGCACAACCCTCATACCCGCTACCTGAGAGCCCTGCCGAGGAGCGCTCACCCAAAAACTCTCACCGCTAACGCACAACCCTCATACCCGCTACCTGAGGACCCTGCCGGGGAGCGCTCACCCAAAAACTCCCACCACTAACGCACAACCCTCATACCCGCTACCTGAGAGCCCTGCCGAGGAGCGCTCACCCAAAAACTCCCACCACTAACGCACAACCCTCATACCCGCTACCTGAGAGCCCTGCGAGGAGCACTCACCCAAAAACTCTCACCGCTAACGCACAACCTCTCATACCCGCTACCTGAGAGCCCTGCCGAGGAGCGCTCACCCAAAAACTCTCACCGCTAACGCACAACCCTCATACCGCTACCTGAGAGCCCTGCCGAGGAGCGCTCACCCAAAAACTCCCACCACTAACGCACAACCCTCATACCCGCTACCTGAGAGCCCTGCCGAGGAGCGCTCACCCAAAAACTCTCACCGCTAACGCACAACCCTCATACCCGCTACCTGAGAGCCCTGCCGAGGAGCACTCACCCAAAAACTCCCACCGCTAACGCACAACCCTCATACCCGCTACCTGAGAGCCCTGCCGGGGAGCGCTCACCCAAAAACTCCCACCACTAACGCACAACCCTCATACCCGCTACCTGAGAGCCCTGCCGAGGAGCGCTCACCCAAGAACTCTCACCGCTAACCCACAACCCTCATACCCGCTACCTGAGGGCCCTGCCGAGGAGCACTCACCCAAAAACTCTCACCGCTAACGCACAACCCTCATACCCGCTACCTGAGAGCCCTGCCGAGGAGCGCGCTCACCCAAAAACTCCCACCACTAACGCACAACCCTCATACCCGCTACCTGAGAGCCATGCCGAGGAGCGCTCACCCAAAAACTCCCACCGCTAACGCACAACCCTCATACCCGCTACCTGAGAGCCCTGCCGAGGAGCGCTCACCCAAGAACTCCCACCGATAACGCACAACCCTCATACCCGCTACCTGAGGGCCCTGCCGAGGAGCGCTCACCCAAAAACTCTCACCGCTAACGCACAACCCTCATACCCGCTACCTGAGGGCCCTGCCGAGGAGCGCTCACCCAAAAACTCTCACCGCTAACGCACAACCCTCATACCCGCTACCTGAGAGCCCTGCCGAGGAGCGCTCACCCGAAAACTCCCACCACTAACGCACAACCCTCATACCCGCTACCTGAGAGCCCTGCCGAGGAGCACTCACCCAAAAACTCTCACCGCTAACGCACAACCCTCATACCCGCTACCTGAGAGCCCTGCCGAGGAGCGCTCACCCAAAAACTCTCACCGCTAACGCACAACCCTCATACCCGCTACCTGAGAGCCCTGCCGAGGAGCGCTCACCCAAAAACTCCCACCACTAACGCACAACCCTCATACCCGCTACCTGAGAGCCCTGCCGGGGAGCGCTCACCCAAAAACTCCCACCACTAACGCACAACCCTCATACCCGCTACCTGAGAGCCCTGCCGAGGAGCACTCACCCAAAAACTCTCACCGCTAACGCACAACCCTCATACCCGCTACCTGAGAGCCCTGCCGAGGAGCGCTCACCCAAAAACTCTCACCGCTAACGCACAACCCTCATACCCGCTACCTGAGAGCCCTGCCGAGGAGCGCTCACCCAAAAACTCTCACCAATAACGCACAACCCTCATACCCGCTACCTGAGAGCCCTGCCGAGGAGCGCTCACCCAAAAACTCCCACCAATAACGCACAACCCTCATACCCGCTACCTGAGAGCCCTGCCGAGGAGCACTCACCCAAAAACTCTCACCGCTAACACACAACCCTCATATCCGCTACCTGAGAGCCCTGCCGAGGAGCGCTCACCTCCATCTCTCCGCAGTCACACTCCTCGCCCTGCTCCAGGAAGCCGTTGCCACACTTCTTGCCGGCCACCAGGTCCTTGGTGTTGGGCATGTTGAAGAGGCACATGCCGCCGCCTCTCTGTAAGTAGCTGCGCAGCTGTTGCTCACTGCACGAACTGAACTTCCGGGGGAACGGGTGTCTGGGGGCACAAAAAACGGCGTGAGAGGTCACTGGCTCTGGAAACTCCGGCATATTCACCAGCAGAGCGCAAGGGGCTGGATCCGCGGACCAGCAGAGCACAAGGGGCCGTATTCGCGGACCAGCAGAGCGCAAGGGGCCGTATCCACGGACCAGCAGAGTGCAAGGGGCTGGATCCGCGGACCAGCAGAGCGCAAGGGGCCGGATCCGCGGACCAGCAGAGCGCAAGGGGCCGTATCCGCGGACCAGCAGAGCGCAAGTGGCCGGATCCGCGGACCAGCAGAGCGCAAGGGGCCGTATCCGCGGACCAGCAGAGCGCAAGTGGCCGGATCTGCGGACCAGCAGAGCGAAGGGGCCGGATCCGCGGACCAGCAGAGCACAAGGGGCCGGATCCACGGACCAGCAGAGCACAAGGGGCCGGATCCGCGGACCAGCAGAGCACAAGGGGCCGGATCCGTGGACCAGCAGAGCGCAAGGGGCCAGATCCGCGGACCAGCAGAGTGCAACGGGCTGTAGCAGCAGACCAGCAGAGTGCAACGGGCTGGAGCCGCAGACCAGCAGAGCGCAACGAGCCAGAGCCGCAGACCAGCAGAGCGCAACGGGATGAAGTCATGGACCAGCTGGGAGTGACAAAATATGCAATGGTTAGGAGATCATTGATCCAAATCCAGGATCACCTTAGTAATGGGGATAAAATCCATCTGCTCGATCAAAGACTCTCTCACCCGATCACCCAGTGACTCTCTCACCCGAACACCCAGTGACTCTCACCCGACCACCCAGTGACTCTCTCACCCGACCACCCAGTGACTCTCTCAACCGACCACCCAGTGACTCTCTCAACCGACCACCCAGTGACTCTCTCAACCGACCACCCAGTGACTCTCTCAACCGACCACCCAGTGACTCTCTCTCAACCGTCTACCCAGTGACTCTCAACCGACCACCCAGTGACTCTCTCACCCGACCACCCAGTGACTCTCTCACCCGAACACCCAGTGTCTCTCTCACCCGAACACCCAGTGACTCTCTCACCCGAACACCCAGTGACTCTCACCCGACCACCCAGTGACTCTCTCACCCGACCACTCAGTGACTCTCTCAACTGACCACCCAGTGACTCTCACCCGTTCACCCAGTGACTCTTTCTCAACCGACCACCCAGTGACTCTCTCTCAACCGACCACCCAGTGACTCTCTCACCCGAACACCCAGTGACTCACTCTCTCAACTGACCACCCAATGACTCTCTCACCCGAACACCCAGTGACTCTCACCCGAACACCCAGTGACTCTCTCACCCGACCACCCAGTGACTCTCTCACCGACCACCCAGTGACGCTCTCTCAACTGACCACCCAGTGACTCTCACCCATTCACCCAGTGACTCTCACCCGGTCACCCAGTGACTCTCACCCGGTCACCCAGTGACTCTCTCTCAACTGACCACCCAGTGACTCTCTCTCAACTGACCACCCAGTGACTCTCTCACCCGTTCACCCAGTGACTCTCTCACCCGTTCACCCAGTGACTCTCTCTCAACTGACCACCCAGTGACTCTCACCCGAACACCCAGTGACTCTCTCAACCAACCACCCAGGGACTCTCTCAACCGGTCACCCAGTGACTCTCTCACCCGACCACCCAGTGACGCTCTCTCTACTGACCACCCAGTAACTCTCACCCGTTCACCCAGTGACTCTCACCCGGTCACCTAGTGACTCTCTCAACTGACCACCCAGTGACTCTCTCTCAACTGACCACCCAGTGACTCTCACCCGTTCACCCAGTGACTCTCTCACCCGTTCACCCTCTCACCCGTTCACCCAGTGACTCTCTCACCCATTCACACTCTCACCCATTCACCCAGTGATTCTCTCAACCAACCACCCAATGACTCTCTCACCCGGTCACCCAGTGACTCTCTCACCCGAACACCCAGTGACTCTCTCAACTGACCACCCAGTGACTCTCTCAACTGACCACCCAGTGACTCTCTCACTCGTTCACCCAGTGACTCTCTTTCAACCGACCACCCAGTGACTCTCTCTCAACTGACCACCCAGGGACTCTCTCTCAACTGACCACCCAGGGACTCTCTCTCAACTGATTACAGAGTGACTCTCTCTCAACCGACCACCCAGTGACTCTCTCAACCGGTCACCCAGTGACTCTCACCCGAGCACCCAGTGACTCTCTCAACCGGTCACCCAGTGACTCTGTCACCCAGTGACTCGCTCACCCGGTCACCACGGACTCTCTCACCCGGTCACCAAGTGACTCTCTCACCCGACCACCCAGTGACTTTCTCACCCGACCACCCAGTGATTCTCTCACCCGACCACCAAGTGACTCTCTCAACCGGTCACCCAGTGACTCTCACCCGAGCACCCAGTGACTCTCTCAACCGGTCACCCAGTGACTCTGTCACCCAGTGACTCGCTCACCCGGTCACCACGGACTCTCTCACCCGGTCACCAAGTGACTCTCTCACCCGACCACCCAGTGACTTTCTCACCCGACCACCCAGTGATTCTCTCACCCGACCACCCAGTGACTCTCTCTCAACTGACCACCCAGTGACTCTCACCCGTTCACCCAGTGACTCTCTCAACCGACCACTAAGTGACACTCTCAACCGACCACCCAGTGACACTCTCAACCGACCACCCAGTGACACTCTCAACCGACCACCCAGTGACTTTCTCACCCGTTCACCCAGTGACTCTCACCACCGACCACCCATGGACTCTCTCACCCGGTCACCCATGGACTCTCTCACTGTGACTCTTGCACTCACCCTGTAGCTGCAGCCATGATGCAGCCTCCTTGATTCGGGGTGGCCTGTGTACAGCAGCCTACACTATCGTGGCTCATACCAAAATTGTGGCCAATCTCATGTGCCATTGTCACAGCGGCTCCGATAGCGACAACAGAGTGATCCTAAAACACAAAAGAATCACTGTGACATCACACAGTGTCACTAGATAAACTGACTGCAGTGACATCACATACTGCGTCACTGGATAAACTGACTGCAGTGACATCATGACATCACACACTGCATCACTGGATAAACTGAAAGCAGTGACATCATGACATCACACACTGTCACTGGATAAACTGAAAGCATTGACATCATGACATGATACACTGTGTCACTGGATAAACTGACTGCAGTGACATCATGACATCACACACTGCATCACTGGATAAACTGAAAGCAGTGACATCATGACATCACACACTGTCACTGGATAAACTGAAAGCATTGACATCATGACATGACACACTGTGTCACTGGATAAACTGACTGCAGTGACATCATGACATCACACACTGCGTCACTGGATAAACTGAAAGCAGTGACATCATGACGTAACACACTGTGTCACTGGATACACTGTCATGACATGTGATTTTAATACATGAAACATGTTGTGATGTTACAGCGCTCTGACACAGACACTCACCATGCTGACACCCCCAGAGTTCTCCGAGTTGCACATGCCTTCCAGCGTGGCCATCCCAATGGTCGACCCCTTGAACTTAATCCCACTAAACAAACAAAACACATACAGCATGTTACAGTTACACAGCGGAGGCCCCCGCGATATGCAGGAGGCGAGGAGGAACATATTAGGCGGACACTCAAACAGTGAAACCCTCACATCCTTATACAGGATTCAGTGGAGCTCAAAGTCATTGGAGGAGAGATGTGTCCCTGAGGAGAAGACAGTGACAGAGAGACGGGGGGGGGGAGTGATAATTGACATCAGGGAGAGTGACCTCTTGAAGGAGATTCAGGCAAGAAGATGGTCGCCATTATGAGCCAGGCGGCCATCTTGTTCAGAATAATGGTTCACTTGAATATAACTAGGTAGATATTAGTTGAAATTAGAAGGAGGTTTACATAGAGTTTTAGGAATGCGTTAGATTAGCAGAGAAGCAATTAAATTGGAGAGGATCTGTACCGTAGCTGGCACGAGGTGACAGGACGAAGGAAAGATACATCGAGGTCAAATGAGCCTGCAGCTGCAGACAAAGGGGAGTGTGAAAACCAGGCTAGGCCTTATCTAAAACAAACAATAAACAAGCCTGAGGGAGGTGGGCACAGGCAGGATCCCGGGTAGTAGCAAATCATTTTCTGTCAAACTAACATGAAGCTTGCCAATTTATGACCAATGTTCTTTCTATTCAATTAAGGGAGGTACGGACCCACGTGGGGTGGAATAGTGTCACCGGGAGGTGGGCTAATTGGGATGTACCTAATTATGTATTTGGGATATAAATCCTCATGTCACTGGGTACTCGAGGCTCACTCTTAGCGATTGAATCCTGTGTGAGCATCTGTTGTGATATCACAATAAAGTTTGCCTTTCCTGAAGAGACTCGTGTTCAGTCAATCCTTGTCCGTGCCGGCCCTGCCTCGTCCCGAGTGAACCAAGTGGATTACTGCTGACATTAGAGAGAGGAGGAGAGAGTGACTGCTGACATCAGAGAGAGGAGGGGAGAGTGACTGCTGACATCAGAGAGAGGAGGAGAGAGTGACTGCTGACATCAGAGAGAGGAGGGGAGAGTGACTGCTGACATCAGAGAGAGGAGGGGAGAGTGACTGCTGACATCAGAGAGAGGAGGGGAGAGTGACTGCTGACATCAGAGAGAGGAGGAGAGAGTGACTGCTGACATTAGAGAGAGGAGGAGAGAGTGACTGCTGAGATCAGAGAGAGGAGGGGAGAGTGACTGCTGACATCAGAGAGAGGAGGAGAGAGTGACTGCTGACATCAGAGAGAGGAGGGGAGAGTGACTGCTGACATCAGAGAGAGGAGGGGAGAGTGACTGCTGACATCAGAGAGAGGAGGAGAGAGTGACTGCTGACATCAGAGAGAGGAGGAGAGAGTGACTGCTGACATTAGAGAGAGGAGGAGAGAGTGACTGCTGACATCAGAGAGAGGAGGGGAGAGTGACTGCTGACATCAGAGGAAAGAGTGACCTCTGACATCAGGAGAGAGTGACCTCTGACAGCAGAAGGGTAAAGTGACCTCTGACATCAGGAGAGACTGACCTCTGAAGGGGTTGAGATCCAAACCCTGGCATGACCTTACCGGGTCGCGGACTGACAGTATTTATCTGATGGCTGGAGATACCCGCCCCCTCGGTATGACCTGGCCGGGGTGAGGAGACCTGGCCAGGGGTGAGGAGAGACTCACGTGAGGAGCTGGGCGTTATCATGCTTCTTCTTGGACTTGTGTTTCCAGAGCAGGAAGGAGCGCAGGGTGTAGTTGGCATCGTCTGTCACCTCACACTGATTCCTCTCCGTCCAGACCTCAAGGCCTATCAGAGCCACCTTAATGTTCACCGACATGTAAAACTACAAGGTAGGAGGAGGAGGAGGAGGAGAGGCGCCTCGGGTCACCAGCAACCTCAGCAATACCTATATAGACCGTCTATACGTTTACACAACACCTGCAGACACACAATGACACCCACAAACACACACACCCACAAGCTCACATTCAAACACACGCGCTGACATTCAGACCCACACAAGCTCACATTCACACCCACACAAGCTCAGTCACACCCACACAAGCTCACATTCATACCCACACAAGCTCACATTCATACCCACACAAGCTCACATTCATACCCACACAAGCTCACTCTCATACCCACACAAGCTCACTCACACAAGTTCACTCACACCCACATAAGCTTACTCACACCCACACAAGCTCACATTCACACCCGCACAAGCTCACATTCACACCCACACAAGCTCACATTCACACCCACACAAGCTCACACTCACACCCACCCACAAGCTCACACTCACAAGCTGACACCCACATACATGCTCACATTTACACCCACACGCTTACCTTCACACCCACGCTCACATTCACACCCACACATTCACAAACACACATAGTCACATTCACACCCACACACACTCACAATCTGCAGAGCCAAGACTCAGCTCACAGACTCACCTTGTGCACGTAGTTTGTGATCTCCAGGATCCGCTGCTTGGTGAGGCCCAGGTTCATGTTCTGCCGGCGATACTGTCACACAGGAGAGATTAGTTACACACGCAGCATATTGTGCGGGGAGGCCAGTAACAGCGGAGATGGAGGCGGGGGGACGACGACTCATACAGACGGGTAATAGAGTACAATTGTAACGGAGTGGCTGTACCCTAACTGAGTACCTCCGCCAGCGGACTCTCTAACCCTTTAAAACAGTCCCCACAGTCACCGGAGCAATCTTCCCCAACAGCTCACCCAAACCTTAACCGCAGCTGAAAGAAGAATGCAGACCATTGAGAAACCAAATCAGATTGACTGTTTATTCACACAGACACACAGCTACATGGATTAAGGGACAACCCCTTTCATGACTACATCACAGATAACATCAACAGATCAAATAAATGCACAGGGAATGGGACCTTCAAACAATGGGACCTCCTGGGAGGAGAAGGGGGGGAGAGCAGGTAAAACAAAGGAATATTTTCTAATAGAGAGAATGTACACTATACAGAGAGCGGGTAGTAATACGGAGATCTAGGCTATACACAGAGAGGATACATAATATAGGAAATGTACACAGTATACACAACAGGAGACTCTACAATAAATACATAAGTGGATAATACACAGACATCAGAAATCTTTAGTTAGTTGGCAGATGTTTAAAACAGTAAACAGTTGTACAGTGAAAAACCAAATATATTTATAAGATCCACCAATAGCCTTTCACGGGCCATAGTCGCTGGTCAGGATACTAGCCCAACGTTTTCTCTTTGGCGTCCTCTGACAGAGGTATCTGCCAATAACCTTTACTTAAGTCCAGAGTAGAGAGAAATCTGGCCTTGGCCAATCTTTCCACCAGCTCATCCACACGTGGAAAAGGAAAGACGTCAAACTTGCTTACTTCATTCAGTCTCTGTAAGTCATTCCAAAACCTAATGGAGCCATCGGGTTTGGGTACCAGATCAATGGGGCTAGACCAATTACTGTGGGACTCTTCAATAATGCCCATTGCTAGCATTTTTCTGACCTATGTCCTGACAGATTCCCTCTTTGCTTCAGGGATCCTATAGGCTTTCAGATTAACAGTTGCTCCAGGTTCTGTTATTATTTCATGGGAAATTGCCTAGGTTCTCCATTTTATGTGTGAAAAGACATCCCCATTCATCTCCACCATATCCTTCACTTCCTCCAGATGGCTAGATGTCAGCTCTGTGGAAATGGTTAGAGTGTTCAGAGGGCTGAGGGTCAGGCCGGGTATTGCCCTGCAAGAATATAAACGCCTCTCTCGCTTTCCAAAGGTTTAAGAAGGTTTATATGGAAAACCTGCTCTTCCTTACATCGGTCAGGCTGAATGACTCTGTAGTTAACAGGGCTGATCTCCTCTAAAATCTCATATGGCCCTTGCCAACGTGCCAGAAGATTACGTTCCGGTGTCGGCACTAGAACCATGACCCGGTCCCATTGATTGAACTGCCTGTGACAGATCTCAGTACACCGACAGGGCCACATCTGTCAATGCCGCTTCCTTGCTGGATCCCTGTCTTTTCCTCATGACTCTCGTGCGTTTCTCCCAGTTCTTAGCCGCAGCTTAAAGATGGGTACACGTAGAGAGCCTTGCTAGCATCCCCTAGAAATAAGCCGCGGCGGTAAATCTGGGTCAGTATAGGACTGGTTTAAATCAGGGACAGACACACATAGATTTATACGGTCACACATGGGTCATTTACATACACAATACTTCCCCTAGAAACTGCTGGGTGACCCAACCAGACCGAGACAGACAATGGGAAAAATTTGCCTCTTGGAATGTGAAACCTAATTAGATTACAGACAGTGAAATCAAACATTATGTAACATTTCTAAAAAGGCAGGATAATGGTAATCAGGATAATAAACAAGATACAGACAGCAGATTTACAACCTATTCAAATAGAAACGGATAACACATTCCTGAGACAAGGGTAGGCTGGAAGTCTAAACCTTTCAACAGATAACTGATAGACAATAGCATTCTTGCATAATCACAGATTACACAAACATTCTGCACGAGAGAGCAATGAACTAAAATCGATTATGAGGCCTGCACCCTACAAATATGCCTCCATGCCTATATACCCCAAGTCCAAAGTGACTTACCTCACGCTGCCGTACTACAGCTCTTCTATCATAATAATGGGCTTGGGCCTCTTGAGCAATTTCCATGTGCTAATGAACCAGGGGACCAATAACAGCCACCTGCTCCTTCAATTTTTCAACATGCTGTACTACATTAGTCCCTGGGACACCCAGCTCGTCCCATGTTTCCCTGAGAATGTCCAACATTCCCCGTGGGTGCCTACTGTACAGGAGCTCAAATGGTGAGAACCTAGTTCAGCTCTGCAAACAGTAGGTATGGAAGAAGCATTTCCCAGTCCTTCCCATCCCTGCTAACCACCTTCCTCAGCATCCACTTAAGGGTACGGTTAAATCTCTCTACAAGCCTGTCTGTCTGGGGGTGATACAGAGGTTTTTACAGCTTTTATTTTGAACAACTGACACATCTCCTTCATAAGATTTGCAACAGGGTTGACGTTCCTGGAGGGATCAGCCAAATGACAAATGATTTAGGTAAACTAAAAAAAATGGTCAGAGCTGTGGCAATTGAGTTTTAATGTGGATAAGTGCAAGATAATGCACCTGGGGCGTAAAACCCAAGGGCTGAATATAGAATATTTAATACAGTCCTAACCTCAACATCTGAGGAAAGGGATTTAGGGGTTATTATTGCAGAGGATCGAAGGGTAAGTAGTCAATGTAATAGAGCAGCAGGAAATGCTAGCAGAATGCTTGGTTGTGTAGGGAGAGGTATTAGCAGTAGGAAAAGGGAAGTGCTCATGCCACTGTAAAGAGCACTGGGGAGACCTCACTTGGAGTACTGTGTGCAGTACTGGAGACTGTATCTCCAGAAGGATATAGACATCTTAGAGAGAGTTCAGAGAAGGGCTACTAAAATGGTGTACGGCTTGAAGGAGAAAAGTTACCAGGAAAGGCTTAATGATCTTAACATGTACAGCTTGGAAAAAAGACGAGACAGAGGAGATATGATAGAAACATTTAAATACGTAAAGGGAATCCACAAGGTAGAGGAAGGGAGTATATTTAAAAGAAAACAAAGTAGCAAAACAAGAGGACATAGTCTTAGATTAGAGGGGCAAAGGTTTAAAAGTAACATCAGGAAGCATTATTTTACTGAGAGGGTGGTGGATACATGGAACAGCCTTCCAGTAGAAGTGGTAGAGGCCAAAACAGTGATTGAATTTAAGCAGGCATGGGATAGGCATAAGGCTATCCTAAACAAAAGATAAATCCAGGTAAAGTGGGCAGACTAGATGGGCCGAAAGGTTCTTATCTGCCGACACTTTCTAGGTTTCTATAAGGTGGGAGACAAAAGGAGTTCCTTGATCAGTAAGGATTTCCTTTGGGATGCCCACCCGGGAAAACACTTGCAACAACGCTTTGGCAATGTTTCTAGCTTTAGCCTTACGTAAGGGACCAACATTTACTGGTTTCCCAGCTCAGACCTCTAAAAAGGACCCACTATGTCCATATCGATCCGTTCAAAAGGATCATCAATAATTGGTAGGGTTTTTTGCCGTTTTTTGGATCAACAGCAGTAGGTGAGGTGTGAGAGGCTGAACCCGATGGACGCATGTATTTTTTCAGCCTATGTAATATGTATAAGAGGGGCCCTTAGGTTTGGCTTTGGAGATGCGAACTGATATTCTGGTCAGGGAGCAAAGTACCTTTTTCCTGCCTCAAACCTCCGGCCAAAATAATCTCAGGGCTCGTTCCAGAGTTCTCTTCACCTACAATATGTGAGTGGGCAAAGTCCAAGACTTGAACAAAATAAGGGTGACTTTTTATTGTTCCCTCCACTGGCACACCATTTACCTCCACCACTATGCTTCTTGCAGTTTGTAGTAAGGGATCATTAGATTGGTCCCTCCCAAAATCATCACTGACACACTCCACATCACGGAAGTCATTCTCAGTGCCATCACTCAGACTCTCATTGTCAACCAAGTCGGGTTCGGTTTGGACAGCCACCCATTTATAGGAACGTTTCCCTTGCGGATTTACCAGGGCCTCAGCCAAAGCTCTGTTGAACGCATACTAGCTTTCCCTTCGCCCTCTACCGGTTTTTCAAGGTCTTGGCTGTTTTACAAGCAAAGATGGATCAGTAAAGGGAAATATTTGGTTAAAGTTTATCAACTCCCAACCACCGTCAACTTCTTCTTGTCTTTTAGTGGACAGGCCATGGATTAAAGCCTGAAGCTCGGGAAAATTCCTTCCCAAAACCAAGGGATAAGGCAGTATAGGAACTACTATGGCAGAGACAAATAGTACCATGTGTCCTATGGCAACTTCAATCATTGCCGTGGGGTAGTGCACCGTACTCCCATGCACACAGAGCACACCCACTGTCTTATTGTCCTGCAGACTAGAGTGGTCCATGAACACCTCTGATACAAGAGTGATGGTGCTACTAGAGTCCACTAGTGCCTGCACCTTTTTGTTATTCAGTATAACCGACATGCAGTAGGCCTGGGTTCCCACCACCAGGCCTGTTAGACACATTAGTCCACAATGATTATGTGAGTCTTTGCAGACACCACACTGCATGGGTTCAGGGTCATTTGGGCATCATCCCTGGGTGTGTCCTGGCTCACCACACTGAAAGCACCGCATGGGAGCTTTCCTTGACTCAGCTGGTCTTGAAAAAGTCTTATCTCCACGATCCACACTGTACAAGCGCTCACCAGATCCAGACTTGTTTACCAGTTCCTCTACACGGCATGAAGATCCCTGGGACTTCTCCGGGCAGGTGGGCACCCTGGGACCTTGGGAACCAGTCTTTGTGACTCATCCAGGTTTCTGGCAGCCATGTATTGTTCCACTTGGGCTACCATATCATCATAGGTCGTAGGGTTTTCCTTGTCACACCCATTCATATAGGGTGCGTGGGAGTTCACGTAGGAATCTATCCAGTACCAGGGTTTCTACAATTTGGCTGAGGTTTGAACCTCTGATTGGAGCCATTTACAGGCCAAACGTATAATGTCAAACATTTGAGATCTGGGAGGTCGTTTCTCATCAAACCTCCAGTTGTAGCAGCGCTGTGCCCTCACGCTGTGCCCTCACGCTGTGCCCTCACAGTAACTCCAAACCTGGCCAGAATCTCTGCTTTCAGCAGAGCATAGTCAGCTGCTTGCACCTCATCCAGGTCATAAAATCCAAGCATGAAGGGGGCAAGTATCCCAGCCCATTATTCTGCAGGCCAGCCCTCATTTTAATGCACGGAGGTATGCTTCCACATCATCCTCAGGCAGCATTTTCTGCAGGTAGCAGCTGGCTTGTATCCCAGTTTTCAGGTCAGACTGTGGATGGGTTAGAGGGTGTTGTACTGTCTCTTTAAGCAGTGTATGATCAGCTTTTTGTGCCGCAGCCAGGGCTTCCATTTCTACACACATTAAGCGATTGCTTTACTTCTGGGTTTGTATGGTCTCTTGCTGCACTGCAGCAGCTTGCAATAATGCTTTTAAAACACCCTCCATTTCCAACGGGTTCTGTACCTTTCAGTGTGTGCACAGCAGCAACACATGTAAACAGGATCCCACCGCTGCCACCACTTGTGCTATAGTCACTGGACACAGATAGCAGTGATTTTGTTTCTGCTTTATTGTGCAGCCATTGTAGGGTGTGATTTCACAAATACAAAACAAACACCTACTGCTGAATGCAGAGACTGACTTCACATTGTGACATGCCTATCTAGCAAGGTGGGCAGCTAAGCCGGTTACCAACCTATAAAAGCAAAATATTGTTTACCTTCTCCTGGGCTCAGGATTAGGCTTTCTTCCCTCTGCACCCTGCACACAGGACTGCCCTCTGAGGGAACCACATATCTCCTATAAAGGGCATTACGGACATTACTAATTAGGCCTCCGTTGTTCGTTAACCCTATAGGGGAAAATGGAGTCCTCCATCTGCCGGCTGATAAACCTACGGTCTACCAAACTGCTCCTAATCACACTGTCACAGTATATAGATATGGAGAGTGTATATAGATATGGAGAGCGTGTATATCGATACGGAGAGAGTATATAGATATGGAGAGTGTGTATATCGATACGGAGAGAGTGTATATAGATACGGAGAGAGTGTATATAGACATGGAGAGAGTGTACATATATATGGCGATGGAATGGGTAAAATACAGATAATTTCCTGTCTCTAGGTGATCAGGTAAATGGATGTCATGCAGTGACACACACACACACGCACAAAGACACACACACACGCACAGACACATATAGAGACACGCGCGCACACACACAAGGGGTTATTCGAAGAGAGCTGATCTGGCCCCGAAATGTAACCAGACACTGAAATTCAGCGTACGGGGACATTTCGAGGCCATTCAGCTATTCTGAGAGCAGGCAGTTCATTGCCTGCAGGTGTGGTGCCTGTTCGGCGGCAGTGAAATCCCTCATAGAGAAGCAATGGTTAATCTATTCACATTGAACAGCAGAGAAATGTCAGTGAAATGCCCTGCTGCTCGGTGGTTTCATTCGGCAGGTTTATTCAGGCGAATCCCATAGGTTTCAATGTTAAAAATATTCCCGTTTATATTCAATATCTAATAAACCGCTTATTATTTTAATCTGCAGCAAAAAGTCTCTTTATTTCTAGATTTATTAGGATCTTTTAGGCATTTTTTGTCAAATTTTTTTTCCGCTTTGTTTAAAAAAAAAATCGTTTTTTTTTTTCTTGTTTCTGTAACAGACCTTTTTATTATCATTCATAGCATTTTATGTGTAAATTCCAGACATTTTTGTTCAATAGTTTTTTTGCAAACAGCGTTTCAAATTTCAACCTTTCAAGCAAACTGATTTTTTTCTTTCTTTTCTTTCACCACATTCGTCTGCGTGTAACGGCTGGGTGGAGTAGAGGTAACATCACTGCTCTGCATGGAGAGAGCCTGTGGAGTCATGGGTTCAATCTCGACGAGCACCTCTCCAGTAAGTGTCCTTGGGCAAGACACCTAACGGTACATACTCGCCACCCAGGACATACTTGAAAAACCAGATAAATTTCAATGTATCCTTCCTGGTAAAATACTTTCTCAAAAAAAAAAAAAAATTAGGCTGCGTGTCAGCTTTTTCGGCGGCTGGTCTGCGTTGTGAACGGCGGCTAGCTGGGTTTGTTCGGCGGGTTTTTGGCAGAGGTTTCTGCAGGTTTCGGAGAATGTTCGGTGAGTGTTCTGCGGGTTTGCGGTGAGTTTTCCCTGCACTAAGGGGGCCCTGCGGGGTTGCTGAATACACCGCAGGGTCGGCGAACTAGAAATCACCGAATCGCCCAAAGTGCAGGGAACGAAAAGTCACTGAACGTGCAGTGACTTTTTGATTCTCTCTGAAAAACCCCTACAGAGACATGCACACACACACACACACCGTGACACGCACACACATGTACACACACTACTCACCAAACTGTGATCGGCGACAATGAAGAGCTCCATGTACTTCTGAGCGCCCCACACATTCCTCCTCACCTGCCAACACCGAAGACAAAAGGGTTAACAGGGAACGGTGCCGTGAATCAATATAAGAATGTAATACATACATATATATATATATACACCCTGTATACAGTCAGGTCCAGAAATATTGGGACATCGACACAATTCTCACATCTTTGGCTCTATACACCACCACAATGGAGTTGGAATGAAACAAACACAATGTGCTTTAACTGCAGACTGTCAGCTTTAATTTGAGGCTATGTACATCCAACTCAGGTGAACGGTGTAGGACTTACAGCAGTTTGCAGATGTGCCTCCCACTTGTTAAGGGACCAAAGGTAATGGGAGAATTGGCTTCTCAGCTGTTCCATGGCCAGGTGTGTGATATTCCCTCATTACCCCAATTACAATGTGCAGATAAAAGGCCCAGAGTTCATTTCAAGTGTGATATTTGCATTTGGAATCTGTTGCTGTCAACTCTCAAGATGAGATCCAAAGAGCTGTCACTGTCAGTGAAGCAAGCCATCATTAGGCTGAAGAAACAAAACAACCCATCAGAGAGATAGCAAGAACATTAGGCGTGGCCAAAACAACTGTTTGGAACATTCTCAAAAAGAAGGAATGCACTGGTGAGCTCAGCAACACCAAAAGACCCGGGAGACCACGGAAACAACTGTGGTGGATGAATGAAGAATTCTTTCCCTGGTGAAGAAAACACCCTTCACAACAGTTGGCCAGATCAAGAACACTCTCCAGGAGGTAGGTGTATGTGTGTCAAAGTCAACAATGAAGAGAAGACTTCACCAGAGTGAATACAGAGGGTTCACCACAAGATGTAAACCATTGGTGAGCCTCAAAAACAGGAAGGCCAGATTAGAGTTTGCCAAACAACACCTAACAAAGTCTTCACAGTTCTGGAACAAGATCCTATGGACAGATGAGACCAAGATCAACTTGTACCAGAGTGATGGGAAGAGAAGAGTATGGAGAAGGAAAGGAACTGCTCATGATCCTAAGCATACCACCTCATCAGTGAAGCATGGTGGTGGTAGTGTCATGGCGTGGGCATGTATGGCTGCCAATGGAACTGGTTCTCTTGTATTTATTGATGATGTGACTGCTGACAAAAGCAGCAGGATGAATTCTGAAGTGTTTCGGGCAATATTATCTACTCACATTCAGCCAAATGCTGCAGAACTCATTGGACGGCGCTTCACAGTGCAGATGGACAATGACCCAAAGCATACTGCAAAAGCAACCAAAGAGTTTTTGAAGGGACAGAAGTGGAATGTTATGCAATGGCCAAGTCAATCACCTGACCTGAATCCCATTGAGCATGCATTTCACTTGCTGAAGACAAAACTGAAGGGAAAATGCCCCAAGAACAAGCAGGAACTGAAGACAGTTGCAGTAGAGGCCTGGCAGAGCATCACCAGGGATGAAACCCAGCGTCTGGTGATGTCTATGCGTTCCAGACTTCAGACTGTGATTGACTGCAAAGAATTTGTAACCAAGTATTAAGAAGGGAAAGTTTGATTTATGATTATTATTCTGTCCCATTACTTTTGGTCCCTTAACAAGTGGGAGGCACATCTGCAAACTGCTGTAAGTCCTACACGTTCACCTGAGTTGGATGTACATACCCTCAAATTAAAGCTGACAGTCTGCAGTTAAAGCACATTGTGTTTGTTTCATTCCAACTCCATCATGGTGGTGTATAGAGCCAAATTGTGTCGATGTCCCAATATTTCTGGACCTGACTGTATATGAACGAGCCGCCCTGAGAGCCCGTAGTAACAGCGCTCTATGTCTGCAGGATGGGCCAGCGAGCTGCTCAAAGAATAACACTAATGGATTTATACATGTTCAGGGCCTCTGGCGGAGCCACAAAATAATATCCACAGCTCTATATCCAGCCATCAAATAACCAATACACTGTATATAAGCGACACACTGCGTGTCTGAGAGGTCACCACATCACACAGCAGTTAGCAGAGCATCCAGCAGGTGGCAGTGTAACAACACACACACCCCCCTGCGCTGCGCTGAGCGAATGCGACATATCCATTACACCCCGGACTGAACCACAAAAAAGTGTCAGAATATACTCAATACTGAAACGTAACGATTAGGGCTGCAACTAACGATTAGTCTCATAAATTGATTAGTTGTCCGATTATTATTTCGATTAATCGGATGAAAAAAAAAAGTTTACTTAAAAGGAATTTTAGGTAAAAATTTTAAAAAATAACCACAACCCCTCCCCCTTTTTTCATATGCAATTTGTGTATCTTGCATACTTTTCATACCAGGTATGCAAGTGCTTGGTCAGAGGGAGGGGTTGGTGCTGCGAGTGCTTGGTCAGAGGGATGGGTTGGTGCTGCGAGTGCTTGGTCAGAGGGATGGGTTGATGCCGCGAGTGCTTGGTCAGAGGGATGGGTTGGTGCTGCGAGTGCTTGGTCAGAGGGATGGGTTGGTGCTGCGAGCGCTTGGTCAGAGGGATGGGTTGGTGCTGCGAGCGCTTGGTCAGAGGGATGGGTTGATGCTGAGAGCGCTTGGACAGAGGGATGGGTTGATGCTGCGAGTGCTTGGACAGAGGGATGGGTTGATGCTGCGAGCGCTTGGTCAGAGGGATGGGTAAGATGCTGCGAGTGCTTGGTCAGAGGGATGGGTTGATGCTGCGAGCGCTTGGTCAGAGGGATGGGTTGATGCTGCGAGCGCTTGGTCAGAGGGATGGGTTGGTGCTGCGAGCGCTTGGTCAGAGGGATGGGTTGATGCTGCGAGTGCTTGGTCAGAGGGATGGGTTGATGCTGCGAGTGCTTGGTCAGAGGGATGGGTTGATGCTGCGAGCGCTTGGTCAGAGGGATGGGTAAGATGCTGCGAGTGCTTGGTCAGAGGGATGGGTTGATGCTGCGAGCGCTTGGTCAGAGGGATGGGTTGGTGCTGCGAGTGCTTGGTCAGAGGGATGGGTTGATGCTGCGAGTGCTTGGTCAGAGGGATGGGTTGGTGCTGCGAGTGCTTGGTCAGAGGATGGGTTGGTGCTGCGAGCGCTTGGTCAGAGGGATGGGTTGGTGCTGCGAGCGCTTGGTCAGAGGGATGGGTTGATGCTGCGAGCGCTTGGTCAGAGGGATGGTAAGATGCTGCGAGTGCTTGGTCAGAGGGATGGGTTGATGCTGCGAGTGCTTGGTCAGAGGATGGGTTGATGCTGCGAGCGCTTGGTCAGAGGGATGGGTAAGATGCCTGCGAGTGCTTGGTCAGAGGGATGGGTGATGCTGCGAGCGCTTGGTCAGAGGGATGGGTTGGTGCTGCGAGTGCTTGGTCAGAGGGATGGGTTGATGCTGCGAGTGCTTGGTCAGAGGGATGGGTTGGTGCTCGCGAGTGCTTGGTCAGAGGGATGGGTTGGTGCTGCGAGCGCTTGGTCAGAGGGATGGGTTGGTGCTGCGAGCGCTTGGTCAGAGGGATGGGTTGATGCTGCGAGCGCTTGTCAGAGGGATGGGTAAGATGCTGCGCGAGTGCTTGGTCAGAGGGATGGGTTGATGCTGCGAGCGCTTGGTCAGAGGGATGGGTAAGATGCTGCGAGTGCTTGGTCAGAGGGATGGGTTGATGCTGCGAGCGCTTGGTCAGAGGGATGGGTTGATGCTGCAAGCGCTTGGTCAGAGGGATGGGTTGGTGTTGCGAGCGCTTGGTCAGAGGGATGGGTTGGTGCTGCGAGCTCTTGATGAGAGGGATGGGTTGGTGCTGCAAGCGCATGGTCAAAGGGATGGGTTGATGCTGCATGCGCAGCTTAAGCCCAGGTTTGCTTTCTCAAATGAACGCAGCTACAAGCACTTGGTCATAGATGATGATGTCAGCATGAAATCGGGGTTAATTAGCTAAAGTGGTCAGGGTGCGTAGAGTGTCCCTTTTAATTAATTTTGTGAACAAACTGAGTGGGAGGAGGGGCTGGAGGTGGAAGGGAGTGACTTGACCTGAGTGTGAGAGGGAGTGGGCATGGACAAAAGACCAGATCTGAGTGTGGGAGTGAGTTTGGGGAAATGAAACAGACAAAAAGGCATGGCAATTCCCGACCAAAGAGGGTGTGGCAGGGAGGGTGGGGTGGTGGCACAGGACTCCAGCTTCAAGTAAGGGTAAAAACACAGGCATACAGCTCCTTCACCCAGTGGCAGTATCCTATTGTTTGTGTTATAGTTCTACTGTTGTAAACGGAATAAAAACAAACTGGTTGTGTCTGACATAAACCTAGAACTAAATCATACCTAGTAAAGCAGCGGCGCGTCTTCTCCAATCAGCTCCGAAGCTGAGGATATTTACGTTTAACTCGGTCTGACTCTAAACAGTGTGCTGTACACTGGACGATTAATCGATAATGGAAATAGTTGACAACTGTTTTAATCATCGATTAGTTGTTTCAGCCCTAGTAACGATTCACTAATCCTTACAACAACGACAACTGGTAAAACAAGTAGCACAACAGACGAAAATCTCTGAATCTAAAGACCCGGAGCCAAAAAATACATCAAAGCCTCCAAACTGTCCCCGGGGTTTGTCCATGTGCAGAAATGACAGAGATTCACATCTTTAGCTTCTTTTAAAAAAAATTTGCAACAAAATAAACGATGAAACAAGATAATAATTAAGAAAAAATAACCAGGGGTGAGGGGCTCTGTGCTGTGATTGGCTGGGTCCTGCACGCCGGGCCCTCTCGCAAGCCATCGCCTTACCCTGTGGTGGCTTGATTGGTTCAGGATGTTGCTCAGAGGGTCCATGGTCCCCCCTCTGTGACTATCATGGCCACAGCTTCCTCCTGTGATGGGCAGGTGCTCCGTGTGTAACAACCTGTGCGTCTTATCACCCGGCTCTGCCAGCGGCTCCAGATACAAAGAGAGGTTACGGCTCAGTATGATGAGACCACTGGGGGAGAGGAGGAGAAACACGCGGTCAGGAATGTGCGGGGTGATCACACACACACTCTGTTTCCCCGGGTGTGCGCACATTACCTGATCCCAGCGCACGTGCTGAGAGCGACCGAGGAGTCCCGATGCCCCTGTACCGTGCCATGGTAATAGCAGTGCTCCTGCAGATACATAGGGGGAGGGGCATATTATTGGTTTTATCATATTAGACATGTGAGAGTTGAAAGGTATGGATGTGTAAGGGGGGCCTCACCGTGTGATTCGGGGACACCGTCACCTCCTGCCCGTCAGCGGTGTAATGTGTCTCCGTATAGTGCGGGGAGAGCAGGAGGCTGCAAGACAGGAGAGAAACGCGACGGTTACTGCCAGCTCTTTATCATATGTAACACAGTATATACATATCAACGCCAGGTCACCAGAGCCAGCGCTCCATACACTGGCACAGCACCTCCTCACCACAAGAGGATACCCAGGAAATGGCAAAATCCTCACCCTGGGCCAAGAAACTGACACTCTATGACCCCCACGGACAGAAAGGCTCTCCTAACCCCTCCTTGATACAAGTAAGCCCCTGGCAAGCCATCATGGAGGGTGTAACGTGGGAGTTTCTGTCCACGTGCAGTCTGCTCCCCTTGAAGTCAATATTCCACAGAAATACTGCTTCTGGTCCAGAATCCAGGCAATAACACACAGGAGATCCTTGCAGTTTCAACCCATAATGGAGACTGAGTTTATTTTCACTTTAAAATAGGAAAAACACACACAGGTGTAAGGTACAGAAACAATGGCTTAGGAGTCAGATAACAATCATCTGAGTGATTTAGTTGCTGGGGGGAGGTGTGGGTTGATGGGAGCATGTTAAGACAAAGGAATCCATTACTTACAGGGGGTGGAAGCAGACAAGAGGTTAGATTGCAAGCTCTTGAGCAGGGTCCTCTCCTACTGTTCTGTGAGTGCAACTTGCATGCACAGGTTATCCTGTCTTATCCATTGCACAGCGCTGTGGGACTTGTTAGTGCTTTATAAAGAACTGTAACATACAGATACACACTTTGACAACAGCACAGCACATCACACAACACTCTACCCTATACACAGAGACAATGAAATGTAAGAGAAAATAAATGCAAACAAACATTGGGGCGGCTGTTCCATCACAGAGGGGTTAAAACCAGGCCCTGTCTCTACAAATCACATTCCAGGGTGCTGCGTTGGGGGGGGGCACAGACCACGATTCCGGTGTTTGACACGCAATATGCAGTGTCTTTGTTGTCCTCTGTGTGATATGCGGCACCGTGTGCTGGAGAATAGTGAATACCGAGCCAAAAATCACCCAAACTAATGTTTATTCCAGCTCGGCTACAGGGACTTAAAATCCGCCATTCCCAGGATCCGGCCACAGGGAGGGGGGGTGATTCTGAAGAGATCAGGAGACCGCCCCCGAGGAACACCACAAAAACCACCTACCTACCTGAAGGCTTCAATGATCAGTCAATTAACTAAAGTGGACAGTGAGGATCTTCCTGAGGAGCATTAAACTATTTATTTATTTATAAAGTATTTTACCAGCAACGACACGTTAAGATTTCTCTCGTTTTCAAGTATGTCCTGTACATCAAATATCTGCCAAAGCAACTGAAAGCTCCATCAATCGGTGGCACGCACTGTGAGGAACTCCCAAGGATCCATGATCTGCCAAAGCAACTGAAAGCTCCATCGAACAATGACACGCACTGTGAGGACCTCCCCCGAGGATCCATGATCTGCCAAAGCAACTGAAAGCTCCATCAATCGGTGGCACGCACTGTGAGGAACTCCCAAGGATCCATGATCTGCCAAAGCAACTGAAAGCTCCATCGAACAATGACACGCACTGTGAGGACCTCCCCCGAAAATCCATGATCCGCCTAAACCACAGAAAGCTCCATCAATCAATGACACGCACTGTAATGAACTCCCGAGGATCCATGATCTGCTTAAACCACTGAAAGCCCCAACAAATCGATGACATGCACTTGGAGGACCTCCCCCGAGGATCCATGATCTGCCAAAACCACAGAAAGCTCCATCAAAGACACGCACTGTGAGGACCTCCCGAGGTTTCATGATCTGCCTAAACCACTGAAAGCTCCATCAATCGATGACATGCACTGTAAGGACCTCCCCCGAGGATCCATGATCTGCCTAAACCATAGAAAGCTCCACCAACCGCTGACACGCACTGTGAGGACTATTAATACACCAAATCAGTTTTGTAGAAATGTTGTCTGGGGCCGCAGTCACACACTCAATGAATGTCCTTTCAGGGGTCTGGAAATAATAATGATACGCCCCACCGTCCTCTACAGCCCCCTTCCATTTACCCCAAAATATTAAAGCTTTCATTGGCTTATGTTTAGCCTCTTTGCGTATTGTTATAAGAGCCGGACCTGTTTGCAGTGAGTGAGCCAGCGATTACACCTTATAGGCCCCTCAGGAGAGGTTTGGGGTGATTCTTTGGACATTGTAAGAGCCAGTCCTGTTTGCAGTGACCCAGGAGCCTCTGGGCCCCTCAGGACTAGGGATGAGCTGTTCGGTTCGATCTGTTCGGAGTTTGCATCGAACATCGGCCGTTCGACAGTTCGCGAACTTCGAACTTTTTGGGACGTTCGCCAAAAGTTCAAATTTTTTTTTTGAAAAAAGTATAAAAAATGCTTAAAAAAATACAAAAAAATCTAGAAATTAAGAGACTCTTTACTGCAGAATATTATAAGCAACGGTTTATTAGATATTGGATTAAAACGGGAATATTTTTAACATTGAAGCCTATGGGATAAAACATTCTTGTTACTAAAACAGGCAGCCTGCAGGGGCCTCCCAAGGATCCCCTTGAGGAGCATGCGGCCGCCGGATGACAGAGCTGCGACTGTGGGGGCTAGCCGCCCGGGTGCATGTGGCAGAGACAGGTAGCGCAGGGAGGGAGCCACTGCACCTGTGGCCACAGCAGACCCCCCCCCCCCCACAACCAGGGGTCCAGGGAGCCCCCAATGACCACCAGGCTAAGGTAAGGTGACACATTTCTAAAAAAAATAAAATCTGAGGACATTGTTAAATGTACCCGGGAACATAAAATAAAACTTTTTTTTTTTCTTTCTCTACCTGGCTGAATGTATTTAATTATATATATTAGATACATTCAGCCAGGTAGAGGGGGGTGGCATGTGGGCTGCGCGGGGTCTCAGGTAGTGGTTTGGTTTTTTTGTGTGTATATCTTTAGCAAAATTATAGGGGAAGGTAAGGGCAGGTATGATATATATATATATAGACATACAGTTGTGTTCAAAATTATTCAACCCCCAATGCTGTAAAGGGTTTTAGGGAATTTAGTGTATATTTGTAATTGTATTCAGAATGAAATCCTACAAGGACTTTTTAAAGAACCATATGCAACTAAAATGACATCAATTGGTTTTGTAATACAGTAGTAAATGTTTCTTTTGTGAATTCTTCATTGACACAATTATTCAACCCCTTAAAGACTACCACTCTGAAGAACAGAGGTTCATTCAAGTGTTTTCAATCAGGTATTGAAACACCTGTGGATGTCATGGAGCAGCAATAAAGCATAATAAGCACCAATTAGGCAGCTTTAAAATGACTGTGATACTCAGCTCCTTCTAGACATTTACTGGTGTGGTTACAAACATGGTGAAGTCAAGAGAATGGTCCAGGAAGACAAGAGAAGAGGTGATTACTCTTCACAGGAAGGGCAATGGCTATAAGAAGATTGCAAAGATGTTAAACATACCAAGAGAGACCATAGGAAGCATCATTCGCAAATTCAAGGCAAAGGGCGCTGTTGAAACGCTACCTGGTCGTGGCAGAAAGAAGATGCTGACTTTGACTGCTGTGCGCTACCTGAAGCGTAGAGTGGAGAAAAGTCCCCGTGTGACTGCTGAGGAACTGAGAAAAGATTTGTCAGATGTGGGTACTGAAGTTTCAGCTCAGACAATACGGCGCACACTGCGTAATGAAGGCCTCCATGCCAGAACCCCAGGCGCACCCCCTTGCTGTCTCCAAAGAATAAGAAGAGTCGACTGCAGTATGCCAAAAGTCATGTGGACAAACCACAGAGGTTTTGGGATAGTGTTCTGTGGACTGATGAAACTAAATTAGAACTGTTTGGGCCCATGGATCAACGCTATGTTTGGAGGAGGAAGAACAAGGCCTATGAAGAAAAGAACACCTTGCCTACTGTGAAGCATGGCGGGGGTCAATCATGCTTTGGGGCTGTTTTGCTTCTGCAGGTACAGGGAAGCTTCAGCGTGTGCAAGGTACCATGAATTCTCTTCAGTACCAGGAGATATTGGATGACGATGTGATGCAGTCCGTCACAAACCTGAGGCTTGGGAGACGTTGGACCTTTCAACAGGACAATGATCCCAAGCATACCTCCAAGTCCACTAGAGCATGGTTGCAGATTAAAGGCTGGAACATTTTGGAGTGGCCATCGCAGTCACCTGACTTAAATCCGATTGAGAACCTCTGGTGGGACTTAAAGAAAGCAGTTGCAGTGCGCAAGCCTAAGAATGTGACTGAACTGGAGGCTTTTGCCCATGACGAATGGGCGAAGATACCCGTAGATCGCTGCAAGACACTTGTGTCAAGCTATGCTTCACGTTTAAAAGCTGTTATAACTGTAAAAGGCTCTTGTACTAAGTACTAAGATTGAATGTCACTTGGGGGTTGAATAAAACTGATAATGATGTGAGCACAGAAAAGACATTTGTGGTTATTTCATTATAAATGTTATGTTATATTTGTCTGACCTACACGTGCCTCTTTAATTTAATTGTAAGCAAGATGACTGAATGATCAAAATCAATGTCAAACTGGCCAAAACACTCAATTTCAGTGGGGGTTGAATAATTTTGAACACAACTGTATATATATATATATAGGCTTGTATTACACACACATTTTGGCAACTAATTGCCCCCCCCCCATTTGGCTGATCCCTACAGAAGAAATGGGGGGGTGGCGCATTTAGTTGAGATTGTCTACATGCCACCCCCCCATGTGCGTATGTGTATATATGGTCTGAGGTCTGTGTGTGGGTGTGTTGATATATACGTATATATAGGTCTGCGTGTTGATATATACGTATATGTCTGTGTGTGGTATCAATGCATCCCTACTCTATACACGGCGCTCCGTGTCCCTATAATATATATGATCAGGGGTTACCCTTTTTTATATTTTTATACTATTCCTATTAAATTAACAGTAATTTTTGATGTATTTTATTCAGTAGAAACTATTTTTGCCTATATAACATGTGCTTTGTGAAAATGAAACGGTTTTGTGTGTACAATTTAATTTAGTTAGTGGATTCCTGTCCAGTGCGGTGAGAAGCAAACGTAATGCAGTGTAGACACGCTGCGAGGCGGAGCGGAGTGAAGTCAAGCCTGCAAAATGTTTGCTTCTCTTCGCTTCGCTGTGCGTCGCTACAAGCTCAGTGTGTCTCAGCCTTTATTCCCGCATCGCTAGCTTACCGAATCAGTTTGTATACTTGTTACTGATTCTGCTTGTTCTGAGGAACCGATCTGTTGCTGACTTTGCCTGCCATTTGACTATTCTCTCTGTGTACTCCCTGCCTGTTCTGAATAGATCGGGGATCTCTTCTGCATTACCAAAACCTCCACCACTGCACTCTTCCACAATACCACAGAGGGGTTACGGTGTGACGGCACTGTTTCCGACACTAAAGGCCCAATTTTAAAGCACCTATTGTTACTTTCATCCAAAGCCTGCATAAGTTTCACCATAATTTAGCCAAAAAATCACTAAACTTGTTCTGCGTGTCCTAAAATGTCTCCGCTTTTCATACAGGCTGCCGCCCCAAGCAGTGGTGTATTTTGGCCTAGGGCGGCACTTTCCAGGGGGCGGCGGCCCGCACTGGTGGCCCCACCCCTAATTTTTTTTTTTTTTTTTTTTTTACTTTTATAAAGTATTTTGCCAGGAAGGATACATTGAGATTTCACAAATTTTCAGCTTTCACTTTCCAGGGGGCAGCAAAAAAAACCTCACTACTAAGTGGGTTACTCACAGAGCACCGAAATGACGCCAACATTTCGGTGTTCTGTAGTTCCCTGCACTTCGGGAAATAAAATTTCCCCACCCTGCAGTGAATTCACCATTCACCGCAGGGTCCCCAAAGTGCATGGAGTCAGCCGCTGAATGCTGCCACCGCAAACCCATGGCCTGCTGTTTTCAAAAGAAGTACTGAACGAAAATGTCTGGAATTTACATATAAAATCCTATGATTGATAATAAAAAGTTCTGTTACAGAAAAAAGAAAAACTATTAAAAAAAGGGGGGAATTTTGCTAAAAAATTACTAAAAGGTACTAAAAAAAAAATCAATAAATACTTTTTTCCTCAGATTAAAATAATAAACGGTTTATTAGATATTGCATACAAACGGGAATATTTTTAACATTGAAACCTATGGGGTTCGCCTGAATAAACCTGCTGATTGAGACCACCAAACATCAGGGCATTTCACTGCCATTTCTCTGCTGTTTGGTGTTCTCTGAATAGATTAACCATTACTTCTCTATGGGGATTTGCAATGCCTTCAAACAGCACCGTACTTGCTGGCAGTTCGTCAAACTTGTGTGTGAGCATATCACCAGAGCAGTGGTGTACTTAGAGGAGTGGCGGAGGGCGGGCCACCCCAGGTACCAGTGATTATTTGGGTGTCATTAGGGGGTACTAGGAGGTGCCACTGTCACTGAGTGTCAGCTTTGAGCTGTGTTCTCAAACAACGAGCAGCGGAGCAGGGCGTTTGCATACGGAATAAAATCGAATAGAATAAAAATCCCCCTCTCCTCCCTCCATAGCTCCTCCCCTGCCCCGCAGCAGCTCTAGGAGAGGGGAGGGGATGTGATTTGTGTGCAGAGAGAGAAGATGACAGTAAATGGCAGGTAAAGGGGGGGGTATCAGCAGAATATGAAGCCCTGTCTGCTTACTGACGTTTAAAGTGGACCTTTCCTTAACCAGCACTGCAGTGATAGAAATTTGTCATTGAGCTGCCTGGCTCCTGGTGAGGCTACCTGCGTGCAGGTCACGCGGTCTGGCCTCAGGTGGTACTGAGTCTCAGTACCACCTGACTGGCTGAACCACGTGACACGCATGCAGCTGCCCGCCCTTTCGTTAATACGGACTCTCACTCTATTCTGGACGGAACACCCACCGGGAAGGGAATCAAAGCCACGGTGCACCCTCTGGCAGTGGCACCCCACTGCTGACAAGATGGCTCCAAGCACAGGCACAGCCGCGATCCTAACGTGGCCTGGAGGGACCTCCTGCTGAGTCCGTACACAGTCCCTGCTGACTCTGCACACAGTCCTACCGCGGACGGAGGCCGGTAAATATAGAATAAATAATTGCTGTGTGCTCATATTCACTCGGTTTGCTGGGAGTCTTATTGCAGTGGATTCTGATGCACTCATACACACCGCACATTGCATTGCTGGGAGTTTTATTGCTGTGGATTCTGATACACTCATACACACTGCACATTGCATTGCTGGGAGTTTTATTGCTGTGAATTCTGATACGCTTACACACACACTGCACATTGCATTGCTGGGAGTTTTATTGCTGTGGATTCTGTGATACACACTGCATATTACTGTGAGTTTTATTGCCCTGGAGCTCTGGGATACGCTCATACACACTGCATATTACTGTGAGTTTTATTGCTGTGCAGTTCTGATATGCTCATACACAGTGCCCATTTCTGTGGGTTTTATTGCTGTGCAGCTCTGTGATACACTCATACACACTGCACATTGCATTGCTGGGCGTTTTATTGCTGTGGATTCTGTGATACACACTGCATATTACTGCGAGTTTTATTGCTCTGGAGCTCTGGGATACGCTCATACACAGTGTACATTTCTGTGGGTTTTATTGCTGTGCAGCTCTGATACGCTCATACACAGTGCCCGTTTCTGTGGGATTTATTGCTGTGCAGCTCTGTGATACACGCATATGCAGTGCACGTTTCTGTGGATTTTATTGTTCAACTAATTAGAGCAGCTGGGATCCAGTATACTTGACATGCGTGGCTGTTCTTTGTAAAAATGCTTGAATTTAAACATTTCATAATTTTATTTATAGCAATAGATACATTTGAAATGGTATACAAAATATACAAGTAGGCACTTGGTATCCACTTTTAATATAAAGAGAGGAAAAGGCGGAGCTCTAAGAGGAAAAGGTGGAGCTTAAAGAGGAAGGGTGGGGATTAACCAGGAAGAGGTGTGCCCTTGACAGGAAGGGGTGCCTCAAACTTAAATTAGGGGGTGCACGAGTTTAGTCAGGCCTAGGGCAGCACAAAACCTAAATACACCACTGGCCCCAAGCAGTTGTTTATGAATAGATTAAAGGAAAACCATTTACCGTCATTTGAAATGTCATTTTTTTTGTTTTTAAATGTTTCTATACATCCTACAAATCCGCCACTTCACGGGCAGGTTATGGGGACCTCCTAGGCACGTTATTTGAAGGAATTTTTCGTTTTTATTTTTAACCCTTATTTCATGGAAAACTCACAGTCCCTTTAAAAACTTTTTTTTAACGTTTTGTCCTTGTTTCCTGTCCCCCAGGGCACTACCCGGACCCCCATACACCTTTAATGGCAAATATCTTGCATATATGCCCTCTTGCAGGACACTCTAAAAATCGAACTTTCGAGTCCCATTGACTTGCATTGAGTTCGGTTCGTGTTCGAACTCGAACTTTTGAAATTGTACACGTTTGAATGCGAACAGAACACGGGGGTGTTCGGCTCATCACTACTCAGGACAGGTTTTGGGGCGAGGCTTTGCACGTTGCTCGCGGTTTATGGGAAGAAATGAATTTCACACCCTCTCTGTAACTGCAGAGAAACAATGGCCCCCAAAACGCGCCGGCACCTCTGGCTCCCATTACCGGCTCAACCTCAATTTGTTTACTTTTAAAAAGCAATCCAGGGAAAGCCTGGAGTTACAGCGGCCCCCGGGGGCCACAGCACACATGGCAATCATTACAGAGGACACGGAGAGGGCACAGCACAAAGACAACACCAAGCTGCAGCTGGGGAGGAAGGGCCTGTCCTGATATTGTATCATCCAACCCAGCCCTGTCTGTGCCTGTCCTGATAATGTGCCATCTAGACCAGCACTGCTTGAGCCTGTCCTGTTAGTGTGCAGTAGGAATCTTGTACATTAGACACAGCCCTGCTTGAGCCTGTCCTGTTAGTGTGCAGTAGGAATCTTGTACATTAGACACAGCCCTACCTGAGCCTGTCCTGTTAGTGTGCAGTAGGAATCTTGTACATTAGACACAGCCCTACCTAAGCCTGTCCTGTTAGTGTGCAGTAGGAATCTTGTGCATTAGACACAGCCCTACCTCAGCCTGTCCTGTTAGTGTGCAGTAGGAATCTTGTGCATTAGACACAGCCCTGCTGTGGACTGAGGGAGGCTTTGTTTGATAGCCGAAACGCGTATCCCACTTTTGTTATATCCCACTTAACCTTGTTTTTTAATTAATAAATCCCCTTTTTTTACTATCTGCATCCGCCTGAGAACCATTATTACACAGCATATGCTCCATATGCCCTGTCTCTCATTCTCTCCTAACAAGAAGACCGTTTGCCGTTGAAAGAGGTGCAGGTACCCACCGAAAAAAGCAGTACCATATGCCCACAAGTTGAGCCTGGAACCTAAGGCTCCAACATCGGTGAGTTTGTTTTTGACTACTACTTACCTCATTTCAGCATTGGTTACATGCTGCGCTATGAAGATCTTTTCTCTTTATATTTGAGACGATCGAACAAACATTAAGGAAAGGCGAAGGCGACCCTAGGAAAACTCTAAAGAAAGGCAGAGGCTACCCTCAATTAGGCCCAAGGCATTCCACACCAGAGCCGGTACAAGAGGCTCTGTATATTGTAAGTGTTCCCTTGTCTATGGGCACTTAACTTTATATCAATCAGTATTGCACCATTTTTTTCCCTCTTTCTGTTTCCCCTCTATCCCTCTCCCCTTTCTTCCCATTTTGGGAACTGGGAGTCTGTATAGGACTTAGGTGAGGACAGTACTCCAGGACTTCGCGTAAAGCCTTCAGACTGCCCCAACAGAGACTCAACCAGATTATCTCCGTCTTCAACACAGAATATACGGTCGGTTGGACTATTTTTTCTGCCTTCACAAGCAAACTGGAAAACGAGACTTTTTTGAGAGACCTTTAACTACCTGCACTCATATATGCACTTCCCTTTTTGCATTTGCACTTTATATGCCATTTCCTTGACTGTATCAGGTTACTTATTGTCACTTTGCACCTTGGATGCAATTTGTATGTAACAGGACATTAACTGTATTTTTTGCACAGTGGAATATTGCACATAGCTCTATTCATAACAGCACTTTAGTGGTCCTTTCAACCGTGCACTGATTGGATTAGTGAGAATACCATACCCAACTATAACCTGTACCCACATCGTAGATCACTCTCAAAAGAGACTGCGCCACTAGGATCCTCTCTCTTTTTTCCTACTGTACTTGCACATTTCTGTCAAGGTTTTGTGTTATAATCCCTGTCGGCTGCACAACATAAATACATCCATTATATTAGCGCCTCCACTGTACTCCCCTTTCCCACAGCCCTGCTTGAGCCTGTCCTGTTAGTGTGCAGTAGGAATCTTGTGCATTAGACACAGCCCTGCCTGAGCCTGTCCTGTTAGTGTGCAGTAGGAATCTTGTGCATTAGACACAGCCCTGCCTGAGCCTGTCCTGTTAGTGTGCAGTAGGAATCTTGTGCATTAGACACAGCCCTACCTGAGCCTGTCCTGTTAGTGTGCAGTAGGAATCTTGTGCATTAGACACAGCCCTGCCTGAGCCTGTCCTGTTAGTGTGCAGTAGGAATCTTGTGCATTAGACACAGCCCTGCCTGAGCCTGTCCTGTTAGTGTGCAGTAGGAATCTTGTGCATTAGACACAGCCCTGCCTGAGCCTGTCCTGTTAGTGTGCAGTAGGAATCTTGTGCATTAGACACAGCCCTGCCTGAGCCTGTCCTGTTAGTGTGCAGTAGGAATCTTGTGCATTAGACACAGCCCTACCTGAGCCTGTCCTGTTAGTGTGCAGTAGGAATCTTGTGCATTAGACACAGCCCTACCTGAGCCTGTCCTGTTAGTGTGCAGTAGGAATCTTGTGCATTAGACACAGCCCTACCTCAGCCTGTCCTGTTAGTGTGCAGTAGGAATCTTGTGCATTAGACACAGCCCTACCTGAGCCTGTCCTGTTAGTGTGCAGTAGGAATCTTGTGCATTAGACACAGCCCTACCTAAGCCTGTCCTGTTAGTGTGCAGTAGGAATCTTGTGCATTAGACACAGCCCTGCCTAAGCCTGTCCTGTTAGTGTGCAGTAGGAATCTTGTGCATTAGACACAGCCCTACCTGAGCCTGTCCTGTTAGTGTGCAGTAGGAATCTTGTGCATTAGACACAGCCCTACCTGAGCCTGTCCTGTTAGTGTGCAGTAGGAATCTTGTGCATTAGACACAGCCCTACCTAAGCCTGTCCTGTTAGTGTGCAGTAGGAATCTTGTACATTAGACACAGCCCTACCTGAGCCTGTCCTGTTAGTGTGCAGTAAGATGAGGATTAGCTGCTGACACTCTATTCCCGGGATCGCATGAAAATGTGCAGGAGGGGGGCTTTTTGACAGCGGGAGTCCAGAGCACGGCCACGCAGGAGGAGACCACCACGCGATGATGTCATAAGAGTCCGCTCCATTAAATCGGAGAAATATAACGGTGTGAAAATCATCCTTAACAGTAATAACCTCTTTATTAACCCCCGAATGTCCGTGTTTACATTACATCCCAAATGATTTCATGGAGCATGTCCAATGGGGCTTATTCTCTAAACTGCGCATTTTGGCGAAATCAGGAGATAATGGCAGATTCTGGGGGAAAATAATGGTCACATGGACAAAACCATAAAAGCGATTAAATAAGAAGACGTAGACCTATCTAAATAGGAGGGAGAGGGTTAAAATCCAGTCTGTAGCAGGGAGAGGGTTAAAACTCACTCAAATCCAAAACCATTTCTCCGATTATAAAATTTCCCGTCAATTTGCTGTTTAGAGAATAAGCCCCCCAGGTTCTCACCCTTGGGAAGTGACTCTGGTGGCCGGTGTCGCATGTGATAAAGCCATTTTTTGGAGAGTCAGTGGGGTCCGTCTGTCTTGATAATTAGGTTTTACTGTACATGGAAATATTCTTAAATCCGCGTCTAATCCGTGTGCGTCTCCGTCCAGCGCGGGGTTAAACGCTCCGTACTTGGGTGGAGGCGGAATGATTGAAGCCATATGTCTCCCACGCTAGCGAGGAAATCCAATGTACATACACCCCAGTAATGAGGACTCGAGAAACACAACTCACGTCCAGGAACGCGAGCCAAAACAACGGCACGCATACTACATTCCCAAACGGAGAGATAAAGCACACGCTGAGACGTTCAGTGCTTTAATAGAGAGAGAGGAAATAACGTTTTGTCATGTTCCCGTGGATGCCTGCAGACTCACACCGTGATATTCGGGAGCCTGTCCTGCAGCGCCTCACATTTTGCTGATCTTAATGGACTTCACACAGGGAGCGCAATCTATTATTTAAAGTCTGGATTGGTGTGGTATTACAGAGTGCTGGAACAAGGTACCGCCGCGACGCTAAGTGCCAAATCATGTCAACTCCTAAAAACTGTTAACGATTCTGTAAATGTAAAATCATGTAACACTCTCTAAGCCCCCCCCCCATTAAATGCCATACTTACCTCTCATCCCACGGTGAGAAGGGTGGCCTGATCAGCGAAAACGAGATCGAGCAGGGCTCGCAGCCTGGTAGCCCAAGGCTCCAATGGAGTCCTATGGACTCCAGGAGGTGATATTCATGGTAGTGCGTCCGTTATTACTTTGGCTAGAGCTGCGTTCCGGGGCGAGGTGCAGAGGTAGCGCCTGCTCCAGAATACCACGTGTAACAGATCTCAGTACCTTAACCCTTTCGCTGCTGAGGCTTTTCCCGCCCCTGTGCTGAGGTCATTTTTACCGGTTTTGCTCATCATGTTTAAACGTGTTTTGAAGGCTTATTTTAATATATGACCCAGACATATTATATATATCGTTCTTTCCGTCAGACTCGGTAGATTCATAATATGTCATTATTATATGTATACGTTATGTCATGTCTGTATATTATAACAAAAAATGCAATAAAATATGTATTTTCAATAATTTACAACGTGTAAAGTGTTTTTTTTCACATTTTAACATGCGAGCAATTGCGGTTATAGTTTGTATGGGGTGCGCTTGTTAAAAAAATTAGAGATGGGGTCTCGTTACATTTTTTTTGGGGGAAAATTACACTATTTTTAACAAACGCACCGCATACAAAAATCGTTAGTGCAGCATCATTGTTCACATTATAATTGAAATGGGAACAATATTGCTGCATTAACAAACCAAAAAAAAGAAAAAAAAGGTGTTTATTTTTTTTTTATAATTTTTTTTTAAATTTTTATTTTTTTTTTATTTTTATTTTTCCTTTTTTTTTTTTTACAAAATTTTTCACTTTCATGTTTGGTATAGTTGGAACGGCCATGCTCTGGCCGATCCAACCATACCAAAATTTAACCCCTAGCTGCCACGGATCAGGAGATAGGGAGTTCCAATGAACTCCCTATCTCCACAGTTGGTGGCAGTTAAGGGTTAAGTCCAGGACTGGCGTCATCGTGCTACGCACGATGACGCCAGTCCTCAGGGGAGTTCCCGGAGGCTTGGCCGACATCCAAGATGTCGGCCAGCTCCGGGAAAGGATCGCAAACCGGCGCTTTTCAGCGCCGATTCGCGATCCAGCTCCCCAGGGGTTAATGCCAGGCATCATTTGGAAGGGCAGGCGTGCCCTTCCAAATGATGCCTGGGTTAACCCCCGCAGAGCCGCCGATCGGGAGGAGAGAGGTCCGAAGGACCTCAGCCCCCTCCCTTTCAGGCGCCTCCTCCGCACATGCGGGGGGGGGGGGGGGCGCCTGAATTTGGTGTCATCGCGCTGCCGCGATGACACCAAATTCCGGCGGCTGCTGTTCCGGATGCCGGGCTGACATCCAGGATGTCAGCCCGCACCGGAGGGGCCAGCGATCGGCCGGAACCCGGCCGAACGCTGACCCCAATGGGAGGACGCGCTCAGCGCGTCCTCCGCATACCAGCGGGAATGCTGAGGACGCGCTCAGCGCGTCCTCAGCAGCGAAGTGGTTAACAGGGTCACATCTGTCAATGCCGCTTCCTTGCTGGACCCCAGTCTTCTTCTCATGACTCTCGTACCTTTTTCCCGTTCCTTAGCCGCAGCTTAAAGACGGGTACACATAGAGAGCCTGCTAGCGTCCCCCAGAAATAAACCATGGCTGTAGACCTGGAGCTTTGCGCTGGAGCAGCGAACTGTGTATAGCTGCTACCCAAACCATGAGTCGTGACTGCATGTAGGGTCAGAATGGAACTGGTTTAATCAGGGACACACACACATATAGATTTATATGGTCACACATGGGTCATTTACAAATACAAAACCACCCCTAGAAACCGCCGGGGGGGCGCAACCAGACCGAAACAGACAATGGGACACAGAGCGCCACAGCAGTAAAACTCGCAGTAATGTGCGGGATGTATGACAGTTTTATTGCTGTGGTGCTCTGTGACAGTAATGTGTGGTGTGCATGAATGTATCCCAGAGCTCCATGAAAGGTATTTTAATATGATAGGTAGTTTATAATTTTGCATTAGTGTGAAATCCCCCCCTCCTTGTTCCAGCACGGTGTCTGTTCAATTTCGTTTCCTCTCGAGGCTAGTCAGCGGGGTGATGGAAATAGATATCCTGTGTTAACTTAGAAATACCCGCGAAATCTTTGTTACATGATGTAGAAATGTATCTGCTCTGATTGGTTGTTGTATCACATTCCTATGTTGGGAGTGAACACTGCAGGAAGTTTATATATAATGAACATTTCTACTGGATGTTGAAACAATAAACGAACCTGACAGACCACGGACTGATCAGATGATAATCTGCCATATCTCGGTGTGGTTGTGTCTATCGTCTCCTCTGATCAGAGTCGCGCAGCGCCTTACTTCGATTTTGATATATAAGAAGAAACTTGAAAAAGGTTTATGGTAATTATAATGGAAATCTAGAATTTAACACTCCATAACAATAAAACTCAGTGATGTGCAGTGTGTATGAGCATATCACAGCCTTTTTACACCCCAACCAGGCCCCTCATTCTTTTTAACACCCCCCAGCATGCCCCTCGATTTATTCAACCCCCCCTGTATTCAAACCAAAAGCCCTCCCCAACAATTCATTCAACCCCCCCCATCAAATTATTAAAACCAAAAGTCCCCCCCCCTCGCTCACCATACACTGGTGAAAAAAAATCTCCTCAGGCTCTCAGTCCTCCTTCATAGTGGACGCAGACTGTGTCCTCTTCTGCCACTGCGTGCTCTACGCAACGCATTACGTGAGGGAGCGCGCCAATGCAGCGTGCCATGCTCACGTTGTGGGAGCCACTGAGGCACGCTGCAGCACCACAACCGCAGCAGTTTGAGAGTGCACCGCCGCCCCAGCCTAAGTATGCCCCTGCCTCCAAGAGATACCGATGCGGTAGCACCGATAGAAAAATAGTCCCTGCCGGGAGGTGCCAGTACTTAGTACCGGCACGTACTGGCTGAAAAAAACCCCAGCACAGAAGAGATACTGGAGCTCAAATTGCTAAAATCCGTAATGCTGGCCATGAAAGGTGTCAGCACACACGTGACACGCACCACCTACCTAGAGTTTGCTGCACACCACATACACCCCTTCATGGCCATGGTGTACCCTCTTGCAGCAGGATAATACCCCCTTCCACACAGCAAAAACTGCTCGGGAATGGTTTGATGAACATGACAGAGATTTCAAGATGTTGTTTTGGCCTCCAAATTCCCCAGATCTCAATCCAACTGAGCATCTGTGGGACATGCTGGAACAACAAATCCCACCCATGGAGACCCCACCTCACAACGTCCAGGACTTAAAGGATCTGCTGCTAATGTCTTGGTGCCAGATACCACAGGACACGTTCAGAGGTCTGGGGGAGCCCATTCCTCGATGTAGCAACACGAGGGGGGGTCTACACGATATTAGGCAAGTGGGGTTTAATGTTGTGGTTGAGCAGTGTATACGTAACACACTCCATGTTGCACGCTGCGTGCTGTGAGTATACATATAACGCGACCTCCCGTACGTGGTTATCCGTTACTTGGTTTGAGCGCTCATCTCCACTCAGTGAATATTTGGAGTAGTCAGACGCACCCGGTTCTGATCCGGCGCAAGACGTCCCACAGCAACAACACAAATATTCATCACTCTCAGCAGAAAATAATCTCTTGGATCTCAGACTCCGAGACGCGTCCCGCCCGCCCTGCTTCCCCAACCCAAACATGTCCCGTCTAGGCCTCGCTCCAAGACAGCGATACCATACCGGAGAAATATTCCACGTATGAGTCGTCTCAGGACAATCGGCATTTAACCCCACGTGTATCGCAGGGAATACCATGCAGAGATAACTGTAACAGATCTCAGTACCCCGACCGGGTCACATCTGTCAATGCTGCTTCCTTGCTGGACCCCCAAGCTCTCCACAGCCACTCTTGTGCCTTCCTCCCGTCCATAGATGAAGCTTAAGGACCAGGACACAGAGAGCCTGCCAACATCCTCCAGAAATAAGACGAGGCTGTATATCTGGAGGTTTTCAGGGTCAAAATGTAACTGGCTTTGTTGGGGACAGGCACAGATATTTATGTGGTCAAACATGGGTTATTTACATACACAAATGCTTCCCTAGAAAATGTCGTGAGGGTTTCTGAGGTTACTGCTACTTCTGCTTCACGCCATTTGGGGCATAATTAGACTAGGACAGATAAACATTTGCTCAACATTCCTAGACAAGACAGGACAATGACAGATGTAGATGGTAAACAAGATTGCAGTCCGAGACAGCAGATAAGATAATGGGGCAGTGTTTGGCTGACAAGTCAGTTTAACAAAGACTACTCAAATGTACACATAACCCAGCCTGAGATCCTATCAACAAATAACTCAGATTACACAGACGCGTGTATCACAGGGAATACCGTGAGGAGATGGCCGCGTGTATCTGGGAATACCGTGAGGAGATGGCCGTGTGTATCTGAGAATACCGTGAGGAGATAGCCGCGTGTATCTGAGAATACCGTGAGGAGATAGCCGCGTGTATCTGAGAATACCGTGAGGAGATAGCCGTGTGTATCTGAGAATACCGTGAGGAGATAGCCGCGTGTATCGGGGAATACCGTGAGGAGATAGCCGCGTGTATCTGAGAATACCGTGAGGAGATAGCCGCGTGTATCGGGGAATACCGTGAGGAGATAGCCGTGTGTATCTGAGAATACCGTGAGGAGATAGCCGTGTGTATCTGAGAATACCGTGAGGAGATAGCCGCGTGTATCTGAGAATACCGTGAGGAGATAGCCGTGTGTATCTGAGAATACCGTGAGGAGATAGCCACGTGTATCGGGGAATACCCTGGGGAGATAGCCGCGTGTATCTGAGAATACCGTGAGGAGATGCCGCGTGTATTGGGGAATACCGTGAGGAGATAGCCGTGTGTATCTGAGAATACCGTGAGGAGATAGCCGCGTGTATCTGAGAATACCATGAGGCGATAGCCGCGTGTATCACATAGAGACCGTGAGGAGATAGCCGTGTGTATCTGAGAATACCGTGAGGAGATAGCCGCGTGTATCACATAGAGACCGTGAGGAGATAGCCGTGTGTATCTGAGAATACCGTGAGGAGATAGCCGTGTGTATCTGAGAATACCGTGAGGAGATAGCCGCGTGTATCTGAGAATACCGTGAGGAGATAGCCGCGTGTATCACATAGAGACCGTGAGGAGATAGCCACGTGTATCTGAGAATACCGTGAGGAGATAGCCGCGTGTATCTGAGAATACCGTGAGGAGATAGCCGCGTGTATCACATAGAGACCGTGAGGAGATAGCCGTGTGTATCTGAGAATACCGTGAGGAGATAGCCGCGTGTATCACATAGAGACCGTGAGGAGATAGCCGTGTGTATCTGAGAATACCGTGAAGAGATAGCCGCGTGTATCTGAGAATACCATGAGGAGATAGCCGTGTGTATCTGAGAATACCGTGAGGAGATAGCTGCGTGTATCGGGGAATACCCTGAGGAGATAGCCGCGTGTATCTGAGAATACCATGAGGAGATAGCCGCGTGTATCTGAGAATACCGTGAGGAGATAGCTGCGTGTATCACGGGGAATACAGTGAGGAGATAGCCGCGTGTATCTGAGAATACCGTGAGGAGATAGCCGCGTGTATCTGAGAATACCATGAGGAGATAGCCGCGTGTATCTGAGAATACCATGAGGAGATAGCCGCGTGTATCACGGGGAATACAGTGAGGAGATAGCCGTGTGTATCTGAGAATACCGTGAGGAGATAGCCGCGTGTATCTGAGAATACCATGAGGAGATAGCCGCGTGTATCTGAGAATACCGTGAGGAGATAGCCGCGTGTATCACTGGGAATACAGTGAGGAGATAGCCGTGTGTATCACTGGGAATACAGTGAGGAGATAGCCGTGTGTATCACTGGGAATACAGTGAGGAGATAGCCGCGTGTATCACTGGGAATACAGTGAGGAGATAGCCGTGTGTATCACGGGGAATACCGTGAGGAGATAGCCGCGTGTATCACATAGAGACCGTGCAGGCAGTGGAGTGCGTGCTCAACCACATACCAGGCTCTGTGTGAGTGAGGAATGCTGGTCCTAATCCCTGATTAGAAGTTGGGGGAGGGGCAGGGATTGCTCCTCATGGGGCCAGACGCAGCTCAGGTTTTGTCATACATTTTGGTGTATAGAGTCTTTTTTTTGCTTTTTGACAATTTCATGGTTTCTGCAAAATACAAAACAAAAAAAGCACTGTGCTCTTCAGTGTGGTGGTGCTGCGTAGAGGGGTGCTGCGTAGAGGGGTGCTGCGTAGAGGGGCGCTGCATAGAGGGGCGCTGCATAGAGGGGCGCTGTGTAGAGGGGTAAGGCAAAAAGGGGAGCAGCGTAGAGGGGAGCTGCATAGAGGGGAGCTGCGTAGAGGGGTGCTGCGTAGAGGGGTGCTGCGTAGAGGGGTGCTGCGTAGAGGGGTGCTGCGTAGAGGGGTGCTGCGTAGAGGGGAGCTGCGTAGAGGGGTGCTGCGTAGAGGGGTGCTGCATAGAGGGGCGCTGTGTAGAGAAGTAAGGCAAAAAGGGGAGCAGCGTAGAGGGGAGCTGCGTAGAGGGGTGCTGCGTAGAGGGGTGCTGCGTAGAGGGGGCTGCGTAGAGGGGTGCTGCGTAGAGGGGAGCTGCGTAGAGGGGTGCTGCGTAGAGGGGAGCTGCGTAGAGGGGTGCTGCGTAGAGGGGTGCTGCATAGAGGGGCGCTGTGTAGAGAAGTAAGGCAAAAAGGGGAGCAGCGTAGAGGGGAGCTGCGTAGAGGGGTGCTGCGTAGAGGGGTGCTGCGTAGAGGGGAGCTGCGTAGAGGGGTGCTGCGTAGAGGGGTGCTGCGTAGAGGGGAGCTGCGTAGAGGGGAGCTGCGTAGAGGGGTGCTGCGTAGAGGGGAGCTGCGTAGAGGGGAGCTGCGTAGAGGGGTGCTGCGTAGAGGGGTGCTGCGTAGAGGGGTGCTGCGTAGAGGGGAGCTGCGTAGAGGGGAGCTGCGTAGAGGGGAGCTGCGTAGAGGGGTGCTGCGTAGAGGGGTGCTGCGTAGAGGGGTGCTGCGTAGAGGGGAGCTGCGTAGAGGGGTGCGGCGTAGAGGGGTGCTGCCTAGAGGGGCGTAGATTGGCTTGAGAGATCTCTGCCAGCTCCTGGTCCTCGCAGATCCTGAGGGCGTCAGATTATTATGTTTTATATAGTTTTAGTGTGATAGTCCCGTTAAGGGGTGGAGGGTGTCGCAACAGCCCAGAGCGCCCCCCGATGGAACCTACTGGTTTTTCTCCACCTCCAGGATGAGTTGCCTCTCGTCGCTGCTCACCATGATTTCTCCTCGGGGCGGGGCGGCCTGCGAGAGAAAAAGAGCGATAAGACTCAAAACTCACAGAAAAGGCCAAAAAATGATGACAGAAACATAGTAAGAATTTAATAATCCAACACACGCCAGCGAGAGGGGATTAAGGCGATCAGATTATAGTGAAACATTGGTAAACGCAGAGAGATAAGACACAGATACAAAATGGCCGCCTTCCCCTCCAGCATCAATATCAACCAAAGAAATCAAACAGGTGGATGCTGGGAAATTCCCAGTGCACATAAAGAATGAGCCCCGTGCTTAATATCACTGGGAATTCCCTGCCCGGCCGAGGGGAGAAGACCCTTTCTGAGTGGAGAGGAGGTCCCGGAGGCAGGGCTGACATCCAAGATCCGCCGTCCGCAGCCAAGCGATAAAAAGACATTATTTTATTTTCTAACACACCTATATTATTATTTTTTTAAAGAATCTTCTTTTATTATTTGGACACATTTTTTCTACGTTTTTATTATTATTTATTTAAACTTATCGAGGTACACGTTGAGAGTGCTCGCACAGTGTTTATGTTTGTTCATAAAAGTGTAAATAAAGTTATTGTTTCCTCCCCCTTCCTTCTCCAGGAACAGGAAGCAGAAACAGTGTTGTTGTTATAGAGACATATAATAAGTACCTGTGTGCTTTTTCCTGCATGCTCATATGAGAGTTGTCAGATCGCCGTACCTAAACTGGGTCCCATCTGTCAATGCCGCTTCCTTGCCGGACCATCCCCCCTCCTCCGTTCTCCCCAGCAGACTCTCGTGCCTTCCTCCAGTCCTCAGACGAAGCTTAAGGACCGGGACACGTAGAAAGCCTTGCTAGCATACCTCAGAAATAAGACAAGGCTGTAGATATGGAGGTTTTCGTTGGAACAGACACACTGAACACCTTTATTGAATATATACAGTCTAGGGATGCACCGATACCACTTTAGGACCGAGTACGAGTACCGATACTTTTTTCAAGTACTCACCGATACCGAATACCGATACTTTTATTTTATGTCATGTGACCACTTTCCAATAAGAACAAACCTCATATATAAATGCCCCCAGCTCACATGTATATATCTCCCCGATATATATATATATATATATATATACACAGAATGCCCCCAGCTCTCATGGTTTATGCCCCCAGCTCAAGTATATTGCCCACAAGCTCTCATGGATAATGCCCCAGCTCATGGATATTGCCCCCAGCTTATGGATATTGCCCCCAGCTCATAGAAATTGCCCCCAGCTCATGGATATTGCCCCCAGCTCATGGATATTGCCCCCAGCTCATAGACATGCCTCAGCTCATAGACATGCCTCAGCTCATGGATATTGCCCCCAGCTCATAGATATTGCCCCCAGCTCATGGATATTGCCCCCAGCTCATGGATATTGCCCCCAGGTCATAGACATGCCTCAGCTCATAGACATGCCTCAGCTCATGGATATTGCCCCCAGCTCATAGATATTGCCCCCAGCTCATGGATATTGCCCCCAGCTCATGGATATTGCCCCCAGCTCATAGACATGCCTCAGCTCATGGATATTGCCCCCAGCTCATGGATATTTGCCCCCAAGCTCTCATGGATAGTGCCCCCCCAGCTCAGACCCCAGACCAGACATGGGGCGGCTGTTCGAATGCTTTATGGGCATTAGGACAGCCGCCCCTGGAGCTCTCTGTGGCATACTTACCTTCCCAACGCATGCGCTCATTGAAGGACCCCAGCCGCGATCACGTGGGACTCCCACGTGATCGCGGCTGGGGTCCTTCAACGTGCGGAAGCGCAGAAACTTTACCGGCGTCGCTCAGGGAAGGTAAGTATGCCCCGGAGAGCTCCAGGGGCGGCTGTCCGAATGCCGATAGAGCATTCGAACAGCCGCCCCAGCCCCTCGGCTTCCGGTATCAGGGAAAATATCGGGGGTGCTGCAGGAGTACCAAGTACTCCTGCAGTACCCGGTATCGGCACTGATATCGATATCGGTGCAACCCTAATACAGTCCCAGGAGGGGCCAGAGACCAATGGGAAATTACACCCTGGTGTTCCCACCAGCCTAAAGTGAAGCAGACATGTCCAGACATGATGAAACAATACGGTGAGCATCAGACTGTCTGGATACATTAGATAAAAGAATAAATATTACTCAAAATCTCTGGAAATGTCAGTCGTGGATGGTAAACAGGATTACAGTCTAAAAGACATCAGATAATGGGGCAGTGTTTGCCTGACAAAGCAGATCAACAAGGCTGCTCAAATGTACACCAGATTATCACACATTCCTTAGCTGGAAAAGGCTAACATAGCCCAGACAGCAAATCCGACAGCAGATAGACAATAACATTCATACATAACACAGATTACCCTACAGGCACAGGGTGACTTCAACATAGGAGAGTGCAGGGAAATACTAAAAAACCATGAGGCCTGAACCTCCAGAATACATTTCTAGGCCCAGTTACCCCAAGATCAAAGTGTCACACGTCACAAGAGTTACTTTATATACCCAGTTATCCTCATTATAGAATGGCAACAAACTCCTGTAAGGAGACTTCCTTTTTTCTTCTGCTTCAGTTTGGTGGAATTCTCCGATGCCAATTCGGCAGTTATTGGTGGTTTTCACAGACGTCCGATAACTGCTCTGACGACTCCAATTTCGGCAAAACATGACGACCATTCACTAAAGCGTAAATTCACCGTATTTTCGGCTAAATCGAATCGCTGAAATGCGGTGAAACACAGAACACTGAAACTTCATGCAATTCTGGTTCTTTGTGAATAGAACCTTTTAGGTTTAAAAATCCGGATTTAAAGCAATTCCTCCCATAATAAAATCGAGATAAATGAATAAAACGCATGTATTTGATGTGCGCCTTAACTATGTAGGGTGGCTGTGATCAGGGGCCAGCAACTTCGGCCCTCCAGATGTTTGGGAACTACATATCTCATGGTACTCAGTCATTCTGTTGAGCATCATGGGAGATGTAGTTCCTAAATATCTGGAGTGCCAGACTGCTGACCCCTGGCTCTGATGCTGTGCGCACTAGTCGCCCAGGCGGTGGTTATTTCCACCATGTTGGGCGTCCAGAGGGTAATACGATTTGCGTCCGTTATCTGTTCAAACCCCGGCTATTTATACTCTGAATGAAATGGAAGAATAAAACCCCCCCATCTTTCCACTGAGATATAAATAAACGCCGCACCACGTCAGGAATGTCTCACTCCTGAATCACAGGGAATGTCTGGCCGGGGGCAAACGCCGCAAACATAAAATAAAACACTTCCAGGGCTTTATCATTGCTGCCCGGGCCTGAGGACAACAGCGGCAAATTGTGTTGACCGGTCCTGCAATCCACAGCCGGTCTGTAAACACCCTCTCAGGCCCAGCAGCAATGCAGCCCTCCCAGGTGTCTCCATGTAAGACGAGGAGTCTCTATTTTAAACCCCAACCCCTGATTTGCTTTTATATCCCAATCTCACCGCTTTTAATTGTTATATATACATATACAGTATATATATGCAAAAACCAAAGGGAGAGCACGTCAATACACGCTAACTACAACACCATCTCAAACCGCATAGAATTTATTATTAATATTAATCTTCATTTATAAAGCGCCAACCTATTCCGCAGTGCTGTACAATGGGCAAATTTAACGACTTTTAAGGTTTTTAAAGATTTTTCCTTCAGGTTTTCCACAACAGTTACAGGTAGTTACAACGTAACACAGATAATAGAAGATGGGAGTTTAATTTACAAAATATGTCCATAACTTGCTTAAGCCTGACACAGCGTCAACGTATCGCTTCTAGCTTAAGCCTGACACAGCGTCAACGTATCGCTTCTAGCTTAAGCCTGACACAGCGTCAACGTATCTCTTCTAGCTTAAGCCTGACACAGCGTCAACGTATCGCTTCTAGCTTAAGCCTGACACAGCGTCAACGTATCGCTTCTAGCTTAAGCCTGACACAGCGTCAACGTATCTCTTCTAGCTTAAGCCTGACACAGCGTCAACGTATCGCTTCTAGCTTAAGCCTGACACAGCGTCAACGTATCTCTTCTTGCTTAAACCTGACACAGCCTCAATGTATCTCTTCTAGCTTAAGCCTGACACAGCGTCAATGTATCTCTTCTTGCTTAAACCTGACACAGCGTCAATGTATCTCTTCTTAAGCCTGACACAGTGTTATGTCCCAAAGGAGTGGGCATGCAATTAGGTGTTGTATGTATTTCTGTGAGTATTGTCCAGTAACTCACACACAGGCCAGATGTCACGATTAACCAGGGAAGGTTTATTACTCACTCAGACAGTTCTCAGAAGGGTACTGTACAGAATCAGATTATTGTCTGTGCTATAATAACAGGACAGGTTTCCAGCATATCAGGGATGCACCGATACCACTTTTTTAAGACCGAGTACGAGTACCGATACTTTTCTTCAAGTACTCACCGATACCGAGTACCAATACTTTTTTTATGTCATGTGACGCTTTCCAATAAGAACAGACCTCATATAAAAATGCCCCCAGCTCATGGATTATGCCCCAGCACATGGATACTGCCCCAGTTCATGGGATATGCCCCAGCTCATGGATTGCCCCAGTTTATGGGATTGCCCCAGCTCATGGGATATGCCCCAGCTCATGGATTGCCCCAGTTTATGGGATTGCCCCAGCTCACGGGATATGTCCCAGCTCATGGATTGCCCCAGTTTATGGGATTGCCCCAGCTCATGGATTGCCCCAGCTCATGGGATATGCCCCAGCTCATGGGATATGCCCCAGCTCATGGGATATGCCCCAGCTCATGGATTTCCCCCCCAGTTCACCTGGAGCTCTCCGGCATACTTACCTTCCTGGGTGACGCCGGGAAAGTCTTTGCGCGTTGCGCTCGTTGGAAGGCCGCCAGCCGCGATCACGTGGGACCATGTGATCGTGGCTGGGGACCTTCCAACGAGCGCACGCGGGGAAACTTTCCCGGCGTCGCCCAGGAAGGTAAGTATCATCGCGGAGAGCTCTATCGACATTCGGACAGGCCCTGCAGCTGCTCACCGCGTTCATACTTACCTTCCTGGGCGACGCGTGATCGTGGCTGGGGGCCTTCCAACGAGCGCAACGCGCGAAGACTTTCCCGGCGTCGCCCAGGAAGGTAAGAATCGCGGAGAGCAGCTGCAGGGCCTGTCCGAATGCCGATAGAGCATTCGGACAGCCGCCCCAGCCCATTGGATGCTGGCAAGCCGGCTCAATGCCGGCTTCCGGTATCGGGAAAAATATTGGGGGTACTGCACGAGTACCAAGTACTCCTGCAGTACCCGGTATCGGCACCGATACTAGTATCGTTATCGGTGCAACCCTACAGCATATACTCTGTGCCTAAATGCTTCCCTGCATGGCTGCTCTCTGCCTAAGATCAGAAGGCTGTGTTCTTACTGGTTACTGGTACAGCTTCCTCATCCAGCATGCACTGCAGCAGGGAAGAGGGGAGTGGCATAAGAACCACTCCCAACCTGGAGACCTCTGAGAGACAGGGAATCTGTCTAAACATCACACACAGCGTCAACGTATCTCTTCTAGGTTAAGCCTGACACAGCTTCAATGTATCTCTTCTTGCTTAAGCCTGACACAGCATCAATGTATCTCTTCTTGCTTAAGCCTGACACAGCATCAATGTATCTCTTCTTGCTTAAGCCTGACACAGCATCAATGTATCTCTTCTTGCTTAAGCCTGACACAGCAATCAATGTATCTCTTCTTGCTTAAGCCTGACACAGCATCAATGTAGCTCTTCTTGCTTAAGCCTGACACAGCGTCAATGTATCTCTTCTTGCTTAAGCCTGACGCGGCATCAATGTAGCTCTTCTTGCTTAAGCCTGACATGGCATCAATGTAGCTCTTCTTGCTTAAGCCTGACATGGCATCAATGTATCTCCTCTTGCTTAAGCCTGACACAGCGTCAATGTATCTCTTCTTGCTTAAGCCTGACACGGCGTCAATGTATCTCCTCTTGCTTAAGCCTGACACGGCGTCAATGAATCTCATCTTGCTTAAGCCTGACGCGGTGTCAATGTTTCTCTGTGACCTGTTGTATAAAGCTGATCTCTGCTATAAAAAAAAAAAAAAAGCCATATAGCATGGCATGGCATTGATTGGAGGGTTCTGTGTTAAAACAGACTCAGGATGCAAAAAAATGAAAAATTGCAAATGTAATTTGCAGGTCTTACCCAGAGTTCATGCTGCATATGGGGAATGTAGCACATGAGCTCTGTGAAGCAGTCCTCTGAATTGCTGAGATGTGTAAATGACTTCTGCAATAATAAATAAAGATATTTTTGTGATATGGCCACTGGACGCAGGGATTAGTGCTTCCGCTTTTATTGTGCAGACGTGGAATGTGCAGGGTACATTATGAACAGGACATTACGCAAATATAAAACACCTACTCCTTTATACGGAGGCTAAATAAACATTCAGAGGTCCTGTCTAAAGTATTGGGTGGCTAAGCCGCTTACCAATCAGTGAAAACAAAATCAAATCTACTTTCCCTATGTGGTCAGGATTGCGCTTCCTTCCCTGCTGCACCAAGACTGACCTCTTAGAGGGAACCACATCTCCTATAAGGACAGGTCAGTCCTAATTAGGCATCGGCTGTGAATTAACCCTATAGGGGAAAAGGGGAGTCCTCCATCCGCCTGCTGATAAAAATTGTGGTCTACCCCCTGCCCCTAATCAAATAGCAAAAAAGGTGATAGGTGGATGTAGCGCTCACTCCCGGAGGAGCCGCTGAATTTAACCTCGGGTTAGTCTCACCGCACTAGGGAATAAATATACACCAGCACTGTTGTGGATTTTATAGATTATACACTTTACTGATCCCAATAAAGTGGCATATATAAAGTGAACATGGTATAAGAGCGACAGGATTTTCGTAATGCGGGAAAACACGCGGCGGCAAAAAGGAAAGTTTAACCCCTTCGTTTCTGGAGTGTAAGTCCCGTAAAAGTAGTGTCTCAAAAAGGTGTGTGTGTGTTATCTCAGGTACCCGGGTACTATATTCAACTGGCCAGTGAATGGATTAAGCAAATCTTCAACTAGTCACGTTGGGGCCCTGTAGATTTAAACAATACTGCAGCGTGCTTTGTTTAAACTTTGACTGTGGCCTGGAAGGCCTCTCACCCATCTGCAAGACAATCTGTTCTGCTGTCCGATCAAGGATCTCTCTCCGCTTGGTTATACTGGAACTCTGTGCCACCGGATCCACTTCTCCTGCTTGTCCGATTTCGGTAACGAGAACTACGGCCTACCGCCTGCACTCCCAGTGGATCATCGCGGTCTCCTTACTCGGGGTCCAAACTGGAACGTTGTGTCTGCGCAAAACCTCTCAGCGATGTGTGGATAGATCTCCGCCAGCACTGTCTCTGATTCTCAGCACCCGCAAGGCAGCTCCTGCTCTCCGGCCTGGTCTTAATCTCTGGCAGTCTCACGTGCGTCTTCCACCTTTCGTCGCTCGGCTTCTCCTTCGAACGAGGCTGCGGATGTCCTTCGCTCTCTCCCACCCACTTCCTGTCCCCGCCGCAAAGCATGATGGAAAACGTAGTCCCGTTGTGTCCAGTATACTCTACATTGCGCTTGTCTCCCTCTGGTGGTCAAACCCGAGCAATACAGAGTTTTTAAACAGCGCTACATGGATATATATATATATACTCAACTTAGTTGTAGTGCTGAAGTAGACTCCCAGGAGATGGTCCACCGCTCCAAACAGAAATATCAGATACACACGGAGACTTCAGCACCTGGTAGTTGTGCAGATGTACATGGGAACCAACCCGATGTGGAACACCGCTTTTCCTCACCACAATCAGGAATGATGAAAAACAATCCAATAAAATAAAATGTTTTATTGTAAATAAAATACATCATAAAATAATGATAGAATGATAAAAATTATTATGTATTTTATTTACAATAAAACATTTTATTTTATTGGATTGTTTTTCATCATTCCTGATTGTGGTGAGGAAAAGCGGTGTTCCACATCGGGTTGGTTCCCATGTACATCTGTCCCTAATCACAATATATATATATATATTATAGGATACAGTAGATAGAATGGGAAGAGCCCCATCTCTGGCCCAACCTCAGCTTCATTCCCTAAATGTGACTGTCCTTCCGTGGACATGTGAAATGTTGGTCGAGACGCCATTAACCCAGACGGTCATTCATGGACGACAGAGCAGCTTTGATAACAAATCACTCAGTTATATCAGTGGAGGCATATATTAAATACAAATTACATATATACACAGTATATAAAATGCAAAACTCAAGGACACGCAGGGCTTATAAAGTTTTCTTTAATAAAAATCCATATACGAGAAACACTGACATTTCGACCCATAAGTGTTTTTTAAATCAAGGTATGGTTTATATATACACGGTATGGTTTATATATACACACACACATTGTTTTATTCATTCCATTTATTTTATGTTTTTGAGGTTGCTTTTTACGGGAAGGGTGAAACAAACAAGTATATTCTGCCACGCCCTGAGCAACCTGTTTATAATCACACCCTGTATGGCTCCCATGGGCGGTGGTAAACCACACCAGCTTCCTGTGGGTGGCGCACCAGGGCATTTCCTGGGTCTATATTCAGGTTTTACGCATTTTAAACCTTGACGGCACACATATACTGTGACCACGAGGCTACCATCTCTGGAAGGTGGAGATGCTGGGTGGAATGAGGTCAAGCCGGTGGTTGAGCCGCCCACCAGTCACTACGAGCTTCCTCTACCATTTCATTATTTTTTACTTTTTGAAAGATAACAGGTTTGACCGTTACATCACACTCACCACAAAGGGAGGACTGAGGCGCCGCACACCACCATCTCCTGCATGATGAAATAGATTTGGAGGTGTCTAATCTCTAAACCAGAACTTCTCCGGAAAAAAAACCTGAGCCGGGGCTTTCAATGTAATAAAAGAGAAGCTAAGATAGAAAAAAGGAAACGGCGCCGCTTTCCTCCGCGGCAGCTTTAACCTATAAGCGAGAGTTAATCCAGTTTAATGAATGAAATCCTGAAGTTAAAAGGTTTGCAAAGCGATCCCGGCTGCTCACAGGGACTAGATGCTTTTATTATGCAAAATAAGGGAATGTAACACCGTTTAATTAGTTACCCATTTAGTATCATTCATTTTTTTAATTGGTTGTGTACAACAGCAGTAACTATCCAGACAAGCAGAGCTTAACGACCCGCGATGACCCAGCTGCTGATACCAGATCTCAACATCCACTTACCATGGCTGCCTCACCACAAGCCTTCCGTCTACACACAGCCCTCTACTCACCATATGCCGACTCGCAGCCGACTCTTACGCCCCAGAGCGTTTGCCAGAATCAGGCTGACGGATGATGTAATGAAGTATCGTCTTATTCGGATTACCGTTATCATCTTCTGCCAGAGCAACTGAACAACTCTGCTATTACCGACAGATTGGAGCAGTCGAAACTTAGTGACCATAACTCGCTGTGAATGGATCGTATCAGCCATGTTTGATTGTCACCATGACATGACTTCTCATTAAGTATCTGCATCAAGCACGCACACAAGACAGACTGCATGGCTCCTTCCCCTCTGCGCCCCTAACCCTGCACCAAGGTATCCGGATACATCACGACGTCCCCTATCCTCAACTCGATTTTCCTGACCTCCATATTTTAGGCAACTGCATTTTATGTTTGCCTTTATTTTAAAATCTCCCTCCATTTGTTAGAAAAAAAAACTCTGTTCCCCCTCCCCTCCCCCATGCATGGTTACACAATGTGCTTTTCTCATAACCTTATTCCACTCTATTCACAGCACTCACACAAGACAGACTGCATGGCTCCTTCCCCTCTGCTGTCCCACCCAAGCCTCCCCATCCACCTCCCACCCAGGGCAGGCCCATAACTTAAAGCTCTCTTCCAGCTGTCTCCACTTCTCTCTCTAATTACTCTCACTAAGCACAGGCTTCTGGTTCTTCCAATGCTGCCCTGCTAACCATCTTCACATTCCCTCTGCTCCTATCTGTTTCACCTACCCCAGTCCCTTAGATTGTAAGCTCATGGGATGTCTGACTGAGCACTTGGTTAAGTGCTGTACTACCTGGACAGTTTTCCTACGGGCAGAGTCATCTTTTTATTATGTATCATGTACGTCTCCTGTTTGTGCTCCCCTATTGTAAAGCGCTGCGGAATATGTTGGCGCTGTATAAATGCCTGTATAATAATAATAATTAACACCCCAAACACACAAAATACGGAACGTGTCAGCCATGTTGGAATGAAGCTAGAGCTCTATACCCAGATAAAGTGATGTCATGGCATGATGTGAATTCTATCACCCGATCTACGGCATATGGACATTGTTGGATGTGCCGATAAAACCAGATGTCAATAGCCCTGTAGGATTCCCACCACGACAGGCTTCACCTCGATTCCCCCCACTCCACGACCTTACTACGATCACCCCAATCCAGTGTTGAGTGTGCAGCGTTTGTTGTGCCGGCAGATGAAACGAGCCGTGGGTTTGGACTATCATCAGGAAAAGGAATGAATTACCACCCCGGAGCTCCACCACAGCAAATGATATAGTACGAACAGGAATGGAAAGTGTGTAATCTGTTTGCTTTGGGATGATGTTAGACTTCCTCTCGCTCGGGTGGGATCGGGACTCCGGCTGCGGATTTAAAAAGCCCCCGGCACAGGAAGTATTTTACAGAGATATTTGTGGTCGAATAAACCACATAAATTTCAACGTTAACAGACTCGCCATCCGATATTCGACAGATATATGAAGATGGATGCCTTGTGGTGGGTTGGTTTATATCCAGCCATGAGATGTTGTGTAGGCCGTGTTGGATGGAGGATGAGAAACGTTCCTGACCTGGCAGCAGTAAACTAAGACGCCTATGAGGCTCGGTCACTTGGGGCCATACGTGATGTGTTGCACAGAAGCAGTGGTGGGTATGGAATCGGTGATTGATGACCATAAAGGTGGGACATTGATTCACCTGGATGCGTAGAAGGGCCAGTCTGCAAGGAAGACCATCCCAAACCTAAGCCCATGAAATAACAATCTGAGATGGGTGTTGAACGATTTGGGTTACATGTTCTCCTGGAGCCACGTAACCAGTTGTCATATATAATAATTTTAATATAAAAGTTAAAAACCCCCATACTACTCAAAAGACCCTGCATCGATGTCCACAGAACCTACATATAGCCTGGTCTTCAAGACGCAGAGGTCAGGCAGTGGTGTTACACCTATAGACCTCCACAACCAACACATCCCATCATTGGTTGTGGCTAGTATGACACTCAAGCAGCCAATGAAAGCCAGGTACCTTCAGGTCTACTAATCGTGGGACTTTCAGTCCATCAAGTCATGGCTGGACAGAAGCATTAGAGTTGCGGTGAGTTCAAGCAGTGACAGGACTCCCTCGTGACACAAAGCCCGCTCCTTTATATTGATATACGGTATCTACGCATTGGAGGGGATTTCAGGATAGAGATTATTGGCGCAGCACCACTGGGAGACTGGATTTCTACGATGCTCCCAGAATGAGTAATTTGCATAGTTTACAAGGCAGACAGGGCTGTCAGTCTCTCCGCAGACCCTCTGGCCGGTGACATGTGCTCCTGCAGCTTCGGATCTGAACTGGTTTTGCTATGGAGATTCTGGCCGGCCAGGTGTCTGCGTTCGGGGGGATGAAATGAAGGTGGTGATGCTGCATATAGGTTTCTCCGATCCCGCAAGACGTGGCCTGTGCTCCTTCCAGAAAGTGGATTTCATGGGGCATCATGAGGCGCCTCTCCATACACATCATCTCAAAGCAGAAAATAGGAATTCAATGCATGAGGTTTAGCATTTAGATCCAGAATGTTCTCTGAGTTCCTCGTGGTGTTCCTTGCAAAAAGCGGATTGTTTGTCTTCTCTGTAACAATGCGACGGAATTCCAAGCTCTGGGCTCATTTTATTGGGATCTTGGGAGCATTTTTTGGATCTTAGTAAGTGGACCCTCTGTGGAGAGGACAATCAATTTCTCCAAATAAGGGCACCAGACATTTTGAGATAATGTCCCTCACATTCTCACCAGCCCTCGGAGATGCCGATACAGTGAAATCACCAGCCAGCAACTGTCATGCCGCTGGGACTACATACGCAGCACAGAGCTCTGCATATACATCAGCTGCACGGAGCTCTGCATATACATCAACTGCATGGAGCTCTGCATATACATCAGCTGCACGGAGCTCTGCATATACATCAGCTGCACAGAGCTCTGCATATACATCAGCTGCACGGAGCTCTGCATATACATCAACTGCATGGAGCTCTGCGTATACATCAGCTGCACAGAGCTCTGCATATACATCAGCTGCACGGAGCACTGTGCGCATACATCAGCTGCACGGAGCTCTGCGTATACATCAGCTGCACAGAGCTCTGCATATACATCAGCTGCACGGAGCACTGTGCGTATACATCAGCTGCACGGAGCACTGTGCGTATACATCAGCTGCACGGAGCTCTGCGTATACATCAGCTGCACGGAGCTCTGCGTATACATCAACTGCACGGAGCTCTGCGTATACATCAACTGCACGGAGCACTGTGCGCATACATCAGCTGCACGGAGCTCTGCATATACATCAACTGCACGGAGCTCTGCATATACATCAGCTGCACGGAGCTCTGCGTATACATCAGCTGCACGGAGCACTGTGCGTATACATCAGCTGCACGGAGCTCTGCATATACATCAGCTGCACGGAGCTCTGCGTATACATCAGCTGCACGGAGCTCTGTGCGTATATATCAGCTGCACGGAGCTCTGTGCGTATACGTCAGCTGCACGGAGCTCTGCGTATACATCAGCTGAACGGAGCTCTGCGTATACATCAGCTGCCCGGAGCTCTGTGCGTATACATCAGCTGCACGGAGCTCTGCATATACATCAGCTGCACGGAGCTCTGTGCGTATACATCAGCTGCACGGAGCACTGTGCGTATACGTCGGCTGCACGGAGCATATCACTCCCAAACACAAAGCTTTGCATATCCTTGCCAAGCAAAGAGCTCTGCATACACTACCTGAGCAAAAAGCTCTGCCTATACTTCTCGAGCAAAGGGCTCTGCGTATTTCTAACTGAGCACGGAGCCCGGGGGACCATGAACGGACGCAGAGGCACATGCAGGAACCTCACGAGTTAGCGGGCCGGCAACAGGAGCTTGCGAACAAGCCGAGGTGCAGTACAGGTAAAGGGATGCACGGGCTTGCTGGATGTGACAGGTGATTCTGCCGGTGCAGAGGTGCAGTACAGGTAAAGGGATGCACGGGCCTTGCAGGAGGTGACAGGTGATTCTGCCGGTGCAGAGGTGCAGTACAGGTAAAGGGATGCACAGGCCTTGCTGGATGTGACAGGTGATTCTGCCGGTGCAGAGGTGCAGTACAGGTAAAGGGATGCACGGGCCTTGCAGGAGGTGACAGGTGATTCTGCCGGTGCAGAGGTGCAGTACAGGTAAAGGGATGCACGGGCCTTGCAGGAGGTGACAGGTGATTCTGCCGGTGCAGAGGTGCAGTACAGGTAAAGGGATGCACGGGCCTTGCTGGATGTGACAGGTGATTCTGCCGGTGCAGAGGTGCAGTACAGGTAAAGGGATGCACAGGCCTTGCAGGAGGTGACAGGTGATTCTGCCGGTGCAGAGGTGCAGTACAGGTAAAGGGATGCACAGGCCTTGCAGGAGGTGACAGGTGATTCTGCCGGTGCAGAGGTGCAGTACAGGTAAAGGGATACACGGGCCTTGCAGGAGGTGACAGTGATTCTGCCGGTGCAGAGGTGCAGTACAGGTAAAGGATACACAGGCCTTGCAGGAGGTGACAAGTGATTCTGCCGGTGCAGAGGTGCAGTACAGGTAAAGGGATGCACAGGCCTTGCAGGAGGTGACAGGTGATTCTGCCGGTGCAGAGGTGCAGTACAGGTAAAGGGATACACGGGCCTTGCAGGAGGTGACAGGTGATTCTGCCGGTGCAGAGGTGCAGTACAGGTAAAGGGATGCACGGGCCTTGCTGGATGTGACAGGTGATTCTGCCGGTGCAGAGGTGCAGTACAGGTAAAGGGATGCACGGGCCTTGCAGGAGGTGACAGGTGATTCTGCCGGTGCCGAGGTGCAGTACAGGTAAAAAGGATGCAGGATGGAGATGCTTTTGATGCAGATGAGCAGACGGTTCTGGTCCAGGCATTGTGAAGTAATGGACCTCCTGTAGGCCGGAGCTCTTGTTCAGGTCTGGTTCTGAGGGTGTAGATCCAGACAGGTGGATATTACAGGTGCCGTCAGACACAATGTTACGGATGTAACTGTCCATGTTATCTTTTATTCTTCCTGTGACCTGTTACAGAAACGATGGGCTTACAGGCTTCACACAGGCAATGCAGGGGTTAACACAGCCGCTTTCTGCCCCGGAAGCCATGTCTGCATGTGGATGCAATATATATATACGGTATATAAAGTCTCGCAGTGCCGCTGCAGAGCACGTTTCACGCCTCCACGTGAGGACAGGAAATCGCAGGACACGTTTCTCAGAATCGTTTATCATCGCGTTTCTCTGCCAAGATCCAGACTACCCGGCGGCCACAGCAAGCGGCGGATTCCTGACGGGGGGCTGGTGCTTTAACAATACAGCGCGCACCTCCTATAGCAGGGACATCAAACTCTGACCCCCAGATCTTTAGTGCCTACAGTTCCCAGAATTCTTTGAATGCAATAACTGGTCAGAGCATCATGGGAGGTGTAGATCAGAAACACCTGGAGGACTGGAGTTTGAGATATGTGCCCTATGGGACCCGCAGGTGGGAGGAGCCTCAGTACAGCACCCTGTATCAACGACCCCGTACCGGACCGGCAGGCCAGTGGTACACCATATCGGAAATGCAGGGGTGCAGTGCCCCATATCGGACCTGCAGGCGGCATGTATCCCCGTATCGGACCTGCAGGCGGCATGTATCCCCGTATTGGAGCTGCCTGTGGCATGTATCCCTGTATCAGACCTGCAGGCGGCATGTATCCCTGTATCGGACCTGCCTGTGGCATGTATCCCTGTATCAGACCTGCAGGCGGCATGTATCCCTGTATCAGACCTGCAGGCGGCATGTATCCCTGTATCAGACCTGCAGGCGGCATGTATCCCTGTATCAGACCTGCAGGCGGCATGTATCCCTGTATCGGAGCTGCCTGTGGCATGTATCCCTGTATCGGACCTGCAGGCGGCATGTATCCCTGTATCGGACCTGCAGGCGGCACGTATCCCTGTATCGGACCTGCAGGCGGCATGTATCTCTG